>JAMKCH010011426.1:0-37279 GCA_023653785.1 Ophioderma brevispina
ATCAGCAATGTAGAATCGCATACATTATGCCATCCACACCCTGATAAGCAGTAGATAGCATATATAGTATGTCATTTCATCCACACCCTGATCAGCAGTAGATAGCATACATAGTATTCATCCACACCTATCAGCAGTAAATAGCATAAGATAGTATGGGCATCCACACCCTTATCAGCATTAGATAGCATACGTAGTATGTCATCCACACGATCCTTATCAGCATTAGTCGCCTACGGTATATCCAACCCCACCCTGATCAGCAGTAGATAGCTATACATATATGTCTCCACACCCTTATCAGCACTCGATGTATACATAGTATGTCATCCACACCCTGATCAGCAGTAAACAGCATTAATATAATGTCATCCACACCCTGATAAGCAGTAGATATCATACATAGTAGTCATCCACAACCCTGATCAGCAATGTAGTAGCATACATAGTATGTCATTTACACCCTGATCAGCAGTCGAGTAGCATACATAGTATATGTCATCCCCCCCTTTTCAGAGCAGTCGATAGGCATACATAGTATGGTCATCCCACCCTTTAAGCAGTAGATAGCATACGTAGTATGTCATCCACCTCCTTATCAGCATTAGATAGCATACGTAGTATGCCACCAAAAACACTCCTGTTCAGCCCTAGTATTATACATAGATGTCATCCCCACCCTGACGCACTAGATAGTATACATAGTATGTCATCCACACCCTGATCAGAAGCAGATAGCATACATAGTTTTTCATCCACACCCTGATCATCAGTAGATAGCATACACGTATGAATGTCACCCACAACCTTTTTCAGCAGTAGAATAGCATACGTATATGTCCTCCACATCCTTGACACAGTAGATATCATACTAGTATGCCACCACAACCCTGATCGAGCAGTAGAGCCATACATATTAGTCATCCACACACCCTTATCAGCACTAGATAGTATACATAGTATGTCACCCACACGCCGTGATCAGCAGAGTAGCATACATAATATGTCATCCACAACCCTGATAAGCAGTAGATATCATACATCGTATGTCATCCACAAACCTGATCATGGCATGTAATACATACATATAATGTCTCCACCTCCACACCCTGATCAGCATGGTAGAAATAGCATACAGAGTATGTCATCCACATCCTTATCAGCAGTAGATAGCAATACTATATGCCAACCACACCCTGATCAGCAGTATACTACAGAACATATTATGTCATCCCCACCCTTATCAAGCACTAGATATATACATAGTATGTCTCCACAAACAACACCCTGATCAGCCAGTGATGGCATACATATTAAATGTCATCCACACCCTGATCAGCAGTGATAGCATACATAGTATGTCTCCACCACCACCCCCTTTTCAGCATAGATAGCATGACATTTAATGTCATCCACACTCTTATCAGCAGTAGATTGCATACGTAGTATGTCCATCCATATCCTTATCAGCAGTAGATAGCAATACTAGTATGCCACCACAACCACCTGATCAGCACTAGATCTTAACATATTATGTCATCCACCCCTGATAAGCAGTAATCACATACATAGTATGGCATCCACACCTGATCAGCATAGATAGCATACATAGTAAGTCATCCACACCCTGATCAGAAGCAGATAGCATACATAGTATGTCCTCCTCACCCTGATCAGCAGTAGATGCCATACATAGTATGACATCCACACCCTTTCACACAGTAGATATCATACATAGTATGTCATCCACAACCCTTACTCAGGCATAGATAGCATACGTATGTGTCATCCATATCCTTACACAAGTAGATAGCCTAGCGTAGTATGGCCACCCACCCTGATCCCACTAGATATATACATAGTATGTCATCACACCCTGCTCAGGCAGTAGATGCAACATGAGTATGTCCTCACACCTGATAAGCTTGATATCATAAAGTATGTCATCCACACCCTGATCAATCAGCAATAGCAACATATATGTCGCCCACACCCTGATCAGCAGTAGATAGTACTACATAGTATGTGATCCACGCCCTGATCAGTAAGAGATAGTATACATAGTCTGTTCATCCACTCACCTGTATCAGCAGTAGATATTATACATTTTAATGAATTATTATGTCATACAACAGGACCTTGACATTTGTTTTGAAGATATAAAGACAACAGGCCTGGTGATGGGGAGGCGTCTTCATTCTAGCGAACTGATCGAAGGGGAAAAGAGTATTTTGGGCAATGAGATTGCATGCTGAAGTTAGTTTTGTGCTTCTTGGTACGTTGAAGCAAATAGTTGTGCTAAATGTTACTAAATGGTTTAAAATAAATGAGGGCGGAAGGTTGGTCTCTAGAAGTGACAATGAAAAGAGATATCGATATTGATTGGAAACAGAGAAGAAGCTAATTTGTTAAAAGTTTGAGAAACCAACTTATGTCACATGTCACCGCTGAATTCCAAAGTGTTAAGTAGAGGAAGTGTGAAATGGTTTTCAACAATGAGTTTATATATGTCCCCATCCAGGCAGTGGTTCATGGTAGCTGAAATGCGAAGGACAGCACGTTGAAGTGTTTATTGGTGAGCGTTTCAGAAGAAAGTGTTTTTATTAAAGGCTGACTCAGAGATTTCCCGAGAAGGGCGGGCCCTTCCGGAGACACAGTATCCTAGGGGACTGTTATACTGCACATAAATGTCTACTGCATAAAACACAAAATCGCGATTCATCTCTAACTTTGGATTGAGCATTTTAGGTAACTATCTTATTCCTAAAATGGACTATTTATTACTACCCGCTCAAAAAAATTACATCTCTGAGTCAGCCTTTTACAATTATGGAAAACCCCCCAAAAAAATCAAAAAATGACCCTATGTATTGCACGTGGTTTTGTTTTGATGATGTGGAAATGAGTTGTAGATGTTTCCGATCCCCGACGTGCGGAAGGACAAGCAAGTTCAAATTGTTTATTAGTGAGCGTTTCAGGGGAACGTGTTTTAATTTGGTAATGCATCACAATCAGTCATGATCCCTGAACAAATTTGTTGTTTTGATGAGTAGATTTGGACATGAGTTATAGATGTTTCCCCAGACAATGTCACCTAGCCGAGGTGCGGAAGGCAAAAAGCAAATTCACAATATTTCCTTTTACAAAATGTAAAAAAAATAATGAAATTTCTTCAATTTGCTCTCAAATGATAGTCTAGGCCATTGGAAGAACAGAGAGATATGGAAACATAAAAATAACATACCCAAAAACAGATAGGGACATTGATATGAGGATAAAGAAAATCCTAGGTAATTTGTAGGCCAACTTTTAAGTTTTCCATAACTTTAATCACAAATGTGTATATTACATGAATCATTTTTGACTCGTACTCGCTGATATTAAAACCACAAAGGTATAGACCGACAACAGTGTGCATAGCGTGGGAAACATGCATACGGCGTGCGTGTATTGTGTTAAACGCCATTTTCGTCGTCTGCTGAATTTAAACGCGCCGGCGACGCGAAAATTATAAAATCGTTCTGTTTACCCATAAGGAAGCTGATTTGGTCCTTAATCATTTCGGGTGAGGGCTTTTGTATATAAAGCCTTACAACCATGCAAAAATATCGATTTTGAAAAATGTTGAGGGTGCAACTCTTTTTCAAATGTGCCAGTGTCTCTTTAAGGGAAGGTTATCCCGTTATTTCTGGAAATTTCGAGGAGCGATTTCAGATATTCTCTTAAAATCTCACCTATACATATCATATATTATCATGTAGGCCTTGACCTAAACTTCCAAAATCGGTATTAATTTGTCCTGTGCCATGTTAGGCCTGTGATTGGCTAAATTTTTGAACAAAAAAAGTCAACTCAAACACCGTTTGAAGTACATTAATGACGTTTGGAGAGAAGTTCGGTTGGGACATTCCGGAGGGGAACCATGTTCTGGATTTTTGAATTGTTCCAGGGCAAAACCGGGAGCCAGGCAATAAGGTCACTTTTTTACTGAAATAAAACTTAAAAACGAAGGAGAAATTTTAAAAATCGGAAGAATGGTTTTCTAGAGCTTAGTCTTCTTAACATCTGTGCCAAATTTCATTCCTATACCATTTTTCGTTTTCTAGTTACGTTTGTTTGGAAATTGCTATTTTGCGCTTTTTTACGAACTGAGATATAGGTCTTGAAAGTTTGTGCTACGTTGAGGGCGCTATTTATACGAAGTATGTAAATATTTTCCATTTTTTATGTGTAGTAGTAATTATCATAATTTGTAATCAAAGTTTGGTTTAAAAAGATGCATTAATTACTTTGTTTTTTTATTTTAGAAATAATTTCGATAAATATAGCAGGGTGAGGAAATAAAGCAATACATAAGAAATGTATCGCAGTATGTTAAAAGTGAGCTATATTTAATCTTTATCATTTTATTTAACAATTCAATACAAGACTTTAAAAGGAAACACAACCCACAGTCTGTAATTATTTTTTGAAAAAAAAATATTGTTAATTATCACTGGTTGAAACTAATAATACATGCAAAGTATACGACAAATGCTTTTCGCCAAGTTTTTTTGTCGCCTCCGATACTTTGATCAGTCGTATCTTCGGAACCGAGAGTCGGATTTTAGTCAAATAAAAAGTTTTTCAAAGCTTACCGCAAGGTCGCGGTGGGCCGCGGCCTTGCTTTCAGTCAGCACACCGGAGCAGTCGCTGCCGGGACGCAGTCCCGTGTCGGCCTCCTCGGGGGGCTCGCGGGAGCTGGATGGGGTGTATCTTTTGACACCTTGCGTGCATCGGCTGTTGCCTTGGCGTGCTCTGCTGCTGTGTGCGCTGCGCCAGTGTGGAGTCGCGGTGCGCATTCACGCAGGATTGATGTCGTTCTGGATGATGCAGTGGGACTTGTTGGTGGTTGCTTTTTGGCGACGCCTGTGGGGTGTCTTCCAGTTCTGTCTGGCATGGCTCCTGCGGGCCTTGGGGGCCTTCGGGCGATCAGGCTCGCCAAGAAATGTGATGGGCCTGGTCCCTCCACCGGCACCCTTTGGGGATCGGGGAATTCCGCGGAGTCGCTTTGCTGCCCAGTCCATGGCGCTGCGGTCGCGGTGTCCATGTCGATCATCCTGGATCAATGACGGATAGTATGAAGAATGGTCGTCCTCTGCTTTGAACCTAAAGCAGTTTGTTGACAGCCCATCTGGTGGGCCCAGGGGCTGTGACCTTGATAGGAAAGCGTGGGTCGGCCTCGGCAGACTCAGGGCTGGCGCTGGTCGTACAGGGAGCTTCCTTCACGGGATCGGAGTGGGACTTTCACCAAAATGCGATTGTGGAGGGCCACGGGCCATTGGCCACATCGTGGATGACTGTGGGGTCTACAAGTCCCCAAGAGGAATTCCAGGCCTGATCAACCTGGATGATGAAACTATCAGCTGGTTAAAGACGGAACTTCAACTGTGATTTTGGACTTGCACGCACGGACGGACGGAATATGGCTGGTACATCTCACTTTTTGCTGATGAAAAAAAATTCCCATTAGCAAAGGGATAACCCCCCCCCTTAAATCCTTAAATTTAGTTTTGGCATGACATCATCTCTCTAATTGCTTATTTTGTAAGTGAATGAATGGCTTTTTATTTTGAAGAGCGGGGGTTTTGTTAATGTTACAATAGATGAGGGCGGAAAGTACAAACAAGTTGGAAATGGTTGTTTAGTCCAGGATTAAAAATGAGCTAGGTATCACCTGGATGGAAAGTTCTCATGTGTTTTTTCTAGATCCGAATTTTATGAGGAATAATAATAATAATAATGTTAGGTAGCCCGAAATCCTGAAACATACCCCGCTAAATGAGGGATTATTTCCGGGTGGCGTCAAATAAGAAAACTACTACATGGTGAGACAAAAAGATACGGTATAGACCAGTAAGGTGTTGGCATTATGATTTGGTTGCTAAGGAGTACGCGAAAGCCGAATTTAAGGTGGCTGTGAAGTCAGGAACTTAGTCAAATTGGCCAGTTTTTATTTTTTTCATGTTGAACGGCATTAACCATGTTTCTTCCATATATTTAACAGAATCTATATATATTTATTTTTTCCTCATATTTTGTTCATTTTACTTGTAATATGTACGCATTTTTGACCAAGAACAATCACATGGGCTTGAACTGCAAAAGGGCGGGTAATTTCGCGTATTACCCAATACTCGCCTGGGTTTCGGCGCGCGCGAGGTAATGAGCGCATCAGAAACGCTTTGATGTATCGATTCGATATGCCGGCACACCATGGTACGTCACTAACTGGTATGCAATTGTAACATGGTTGCCCAGTGAGTGCTTTTGCAAACAGAATGGGATTTAAATTTCACGATTTGAGCCTCATAAATTGCTGAATTTTGATCATAGTATCCAGATGAAGCAATTTGACCTAGTGCAGAAGCAGTGTGAAGAATAAGAGATGAAACGCTTGTGGTTGGAATAAGGCTATATTTTGTAGCGAATGGGAAATATTTGGACAAAATGGCAATTTTCTCTGTGTTCACTTTCGGCGATAACTCGTGATTTCGTTCCCAGTTACTCGAAATCAATATCAGCAACAGGTAAGAAATGAAATGCATAGTATAGAGCATATCAAAATTTAGGGTCGGTATTTTTTAGTTTTTCATTTTGTGGTTAAAATCGTGATTTTTATGTCCAACTTTGAACAATCTTGGAGTGTTGCGAATTGGAACACGCGGTTTTTGGCTTTTTTGCAAATAATTTGATAAAATAGTGCAGAATTTGAAAAAAGGGGAAAATACCGACCCTAGAACTATGACTCTGGAATACAAAAACGAACAAGGCACATTTTTATAACTTTCTGTATTTTTTTTATAGGGAACCAAAAAAAATGAGTGAAAATCTCCATTTTTTTATGATTTTCTCAAAAAACTTTTAAAAAAAGAAAAAACCTATTTTGGGGAAAAAAACGTCTCATATTTGGATTCCTTGAGTCATTTTCCTTCTCAAAATATGTATACTTTTATATATGTTGGAACAACAATTAAGAAGATACGGCAAAAACAGTTCCTTTGAATTCCTGACTTCACAGCCACCTTTAATAAACCCGAGATGAGCAAGCGTGCATTCGTTTGCGATTTTATCGTCGCAAAAATTCATGAGCGACTTCCCCCTCTGCGTTTACGCGAATTTGAAATGCGTTCATCAAAATCGCGTAGAGTAGAACTTCTGGATGTTGCTGGGACTGGTATGAGAAAATCCGCGCCTGATTCATACGCGTCACCTTTTAAGCACCCATTTTTTGTTTGCTGTTGAATATAGGCTTAAAATAACGCGAGAAGCAGCGTCTCTAGTGTAGACGGGAATTTCATCAAAATTCCTCTAAAAATGACCGTTTTCGGCAGTTTTCAGGAAAACTAATATGGTGACACCCTTGTTTTTATTTCGGTTTTTTCAAGTATGCAACTTAGACCTAAACATATGTGAAAATCAGAAAAACGTACGGCCCCCTTTGTTATCTTTTTGGGGCATGTTAGTATCGATGCATCGCATTTTCCCATAGAGTTGCGTGGTAAATTAATGTTTTGTAAGGATTTTGAGCAAAAATGTACTTTTTGAAACTCTTTTTTCTCAAAAACGAATATGGTAAGCCCTATTTTTTATTTCAGATTTGTTATCAGCACAAATGAATATACTATATATCAAATTTTAAAGAAATTCGACGGCCCATTTAAATCATGATGCCAACACCTTAACAGCAATGTTTGTAAACATGTTAGGGCCTGGTATCTTGAAATAGGTCGGCCTGACTGTTACACACTGGGCAATTGTATCTGTTAGAGTTTTAATACTATGGGCCATAACGATTCGCAGGAATGGATTCGCAGGCAACAACAGGAGTGACGTAGGATGTTAACTGGTCTATACTGAAGGACCTGGCAGGATAAGCAGAGAGAATTGACCTCAATAGTTGTAACTAGGCTGATGAATTGGTCCCATTTTGCGATATTGCGTGTACATAAGACTCGGTTTTCACGAGGTATTAATGCTTCATAAAATTGCCATAACAAGCTGGAAACATGAACAAAATCCAAATTGGAAGGGGGGGGGGGTTGAGTTCTAAGTAGCAAACCCACAACTATAAATAATTCATACTATTTCAAAATCTCACTTGAGATTGTTACAATATTAATCAAAACATTTTGCATACAAGTAAAGATGTTTATATTTACTTATAAGTGGAATTTACAAAGAGTATAACTGGAATAATACTAGTGGAAAATATATTTAAAATAGCACAGTAAGGATGTCATATTACTGCTGTACTGCTGTACCAAAACTGGTCCCATTAGGGGCCGTGTATATTTTAACTGAAAATTGGTCCCGTTAGGAGTCACTTTCACAGCCCCTGGAACGAGCATGGGTGCCCAACGAAAATCATCGATTGCAGCAGAGGGTGCAGAGAGGTGCTAAAGGGTACGCACATACCGCATTAAAGGGGTTTGGGTCATATATACTTCCCACTATAATTTTCCTTTCAAACTTCGCATAAATATGGTTTCATCGATATGAACGAAAAATTCAAGAAAAAAATCGGGGGGTCACCGATGTCACTTTTGAGTTAAAACAATTATAAAATACACATTTTTCGCCAAAATTAAAGAAGTCTATGGAAAAATCATTTTTTCGAGGACATTTTTGGTTATAGCTAAAAATTTACCCATAATTTTGTTGTGATTTTTTATATAAGTTGCGCACTCATGTCAGCTTTATAATAAAACAAAAAATATGAGGTCACCGAGGACCCTTTTGAGAAATTCACGCGAAAATCCTTATTTTTCTTGAAAAAAAGGAACTCTTGCGACATCTTAGTGCGTATAGCTCCGACAAAAAACGCAGAATAATACGCAACGTGTTGAGCGCGTGTCTCTGAGTGGTGCGTGACCAGCGCGTATCGATCACATCGGCAATCACCTTTGTGCGACATGCTAAAAAGTATTCAATTATTTATAGTCTTTCTTTTTCGTTTTCTTTGTTTTTTTTCCTGTTATTCTTTCGATTTAAAACATGAATTTGCTTTCACCATTCTATCGTTTATTTTCTGCATCCGAGTTTCGTGTTTTCATACTTCTTGTTTGAGTTTGTGGTAGGAGAGGCTTCATCACTCCCGGTTTAGACCTATTATATATGTTATAATAGGGTTTTGATAGATTTTATGTTAAAAAACCGACATGTCAATGAGGATTCTTCATCTGACCCCTTGAATTTAACAGGAATATTTCAAATAAAATAACTATATTGGGAAAAAAAGGCAACACTATTCGAAGGGCCCACCGTCCCCACAAATAAGCAGCAAAACATTTTCCAAATTCGGAACATTAGGTAAGCTCAAAGCTTTTCCTCTATATATTTGATATGGTTTCATCGATTATGAACAACAAATCAAAGAAAAAATCGGGGGGTCACCGGGATCATTGTTGAGATAAAACCATTATAAAATACACATGTCGCCAAAATTAAAGTGACAGGAGGAGATTTTTTTAGGATACGAATTTCTCTCAAATTGCACAGGATCGATTGTAGACCACCTACCAAGAACGTTCCGAAGGTTTATTGGACAAACAAGTACAAAAGAAAACAGCAAACCTTGTTTTGAACTTGCCTGACTATCGTAATTGTCCCCACAGAACACCGTGCTTTGACTTTCTGTCGTGCACGACAGAAAGTACTAAATCATCATATTATTACATAAAGACTGTGTATTAGGCTTATTCACTTCAGGTGTGATCTAATACATTGGTAAGCATTCCAAATATGCAAAAAACCTGGGCTCGAAAAAAATTGGGGGCGCTTCTTTCTGAAAATCTCCTCATGTCTCTTTAACTACATGTCTATGAAAAAAATCATTTTTTCATGAACATTATTGGATATAGCAAAAAGTTAGCGCGAAATGTTGCAGTTTTTTTTTATATAAGTTGCGCACTCATTGGAGCTTTTTAATAAATCTTCTAAAATATGGGGAAACACACCATTATCCTTATTTTTATTGAAAAATTAACCTATGCGACATCAAAGTGCGTTTAACACAGGTGTCATATATTACAGCGTCCGTGTGACTGAGTGTCCTACCACCCATCTGTCTATTGTGTTCTCCATTGAGTGCTGTATGCATCATTTGTTTCAGCACTGTACCCAAATGGCCTCGTCTACAAGGTCACGGTTTATTCCGTACATGTTGCTATGGTAGCTAGGACACTCTCTCATGGGGACACTCAGATTCTTTACACCGGCATGCGACAATAAACGCAAAATATTAAGGCTTTTCACACTGAGCCAGTGATCGATCGACTTTTGTGATCGATCGCCGTCCGTAGACTTCAAACCAGCTACAAAATTCATTATAATAATTCGCAAACTCTGACACACACATATCGCTGTTGTGCTTTCTCAAATAACAGCACGCATTCGTCCACTGAATGCAAGTTACGTAAGAACGTCATTAAGGGCAGCGGGTGCATGAAGCGCTTCAGACTCCGAGTACCGCTTCATTTGAACGGAATAAATCCTAACCCTCGAAACCAGCCAAGGATTCATAATTGGTCGGCTCCTTTCATTCACCCGCTGCCCTTAATGGGTTTCGTTACGTAAGAGTATATTCACCATGTTGAAAATCCTTGCTCAGTCCGTTCAATTTCACTAGCGGAAAACTAACAATTTCTGTGCGGACACAAACCAAGGTGTCATATCACTTAAAAGATGACCATGTACCTCAGCATTAAAAAAGTCAACTACAACCACTGCTGTAAATGCCTCAAAAAGAAGTATTTTGTGAAAGCAGCAGCTCATTTAAATTCTTCCTTTTGGAAATCTTTTACATCGTAACTAAGGCGCTATTGCGCATGCGCGTATAGCATTCAGAAAACGGCTGCACTAGTCTTCAAAAACGGCGATCGATCGCAAAGTCGATCGATCACTGGCTCAGTGTGAAAAGCCTTAAAGCCTTAAAAGCCCAAATTCATTATAAATACTTCGCAAACTCTGACACACATGTCGCTGTTGTGCTTCCTCAAATAACAGCACACATTCGTTCACTAATGCAAGTTACGTAAGAGTCTATCCGCCATGTTGAATTTCCTTACTCAGCCCGTTCAATTTCACGAGCGGAAAACTCACAATTTTTGTGCGGAAACAAACCAAGGTGACAAATCATATCACTTAAAAGATGGTCATATATCTCAGCATTAAAAAAGTGTTCGACAGCCACTGCCGTAAATGCCTCAAAAAGACGTATTTCGTGAAAGTAGCAGCTCATTATATACTTCTTTTGGAAAACTTTTACATCGTAACTAAAGCGCTATTGCGCATGCGCGTCTAGTATTCAGAAAACGGCTGCACTAGTCTTCAAAAACGGTGATCGATCGCAAAGTCGATCGATCACCGGCTCAGTGTGAAAAGCCTTAATATTCACCCATCCGCCTCGCGCGTTCGGGATTAAAGAATGTTTTTATTTTGCGTACGCAAGGCGTGCGTTGCTGCCTGTTAAACGCGGGCATACGACCCTTCAGGCTGCGGTAATCCATTTCAGCAGATTTGGGGCTTGGAACGGTGCCAAAAGGCGATATATGACCCAAACTCCGTAAATGCGATATGTGCGTGCCCTTTAGCACCTATGTGTATATATATATATATATATATATATATATATATATATATACAAGTACTTTTGTCTGTTTTTGCTACCCTATACAAATAAGCAATACATTATGTTGTCAATATACCCTTTATTATCTTGCGTTGCTTTACTTCAGATTTACAGTATTTTTGATGATTTTGATCTCTGCTTAATGTGAGTGACATACCTAAAACACGTATTTTTCATTTTTCACGTATACCTAATCATCACAATTTCAGGGTTAAGAAAAAACATACTTTTTCCACATTTTGCTGTTTTGACACCCTAATCAATGTACGCGCGTACATCGCCTGTTGGAAAAAAGGGACCCTTTTTACGCGGTTTCTTGTTCACGCATCGTATCCACCTTTTAATACAAATGCCCCCGGGAACTTGTTGCAAACTAGCTTAACTTCAATTAAAGATACGTTGGGTAACTTACAACATTTAAACCAATGATCAAAGTTATCGTCCACCGTCATCATGGTCATACAATTAGTGTCTGCATCCGTGGGTTTAAAATTGTATGTGAAAGAGAGAGAGAGGCCCTCTTGGACATTCCGTAATTTCCGTTACAAAGTTATTCAATTTTTTTGTACTCGTACAAAAACAGTGATTCAGAAATTGTCAGGTCAACAGTCTTTCATTTTATTATTGCCATGGCACCCACGGTTGGGTAGTGTCCTCTTCAACACAAAATAGTAGAGCAAGAAAAAAAATAGTTTTTGGCAGAAAAAATGCAACAGAACCAATTATTGTATTATAATACTTCTAAATTGTCCACAGTATATGTGTGTCAAAAGTCTAGAAAAATCAAACAAGGGGAACAGTAAAAATAGGGGGTAAATTTTGTACAGGGGTCAAACAGAAAATAGGCTTAATGTTTTGAAACCTACACCCACTTATTCATCTGGTCGTGAGGATTTCAAAAAGGTATAGGTTTGCCATATTTACGGTCATAGTTTAAAGATTAAGGCTCATAACGCGTTTCACGGTGGACGTCATCCTGGGGTAATCTTTTCAGAGTGCTCGGCGATTTTGAGGAAACTAGTCTCAAATTATTTGTCTGGTCATATGTTATCCTATAAAGAAAATGCATATTTGACCTGCACTGTACTTGTAGTATGTTAAATTAGTGGTATGCATTAATGACCCCATATGATATGTAAACCATGTTAAATGTGTACCCCTGTATCGATACATGGCCAAATGGGTGATGAAATGAGTGTAAGTACTCTATTCCCTGGTCCTTTAGGACTATAATGAAGGAATTTGGACCATTTTGACAAGAATCGGACCATTGGGAAAAATTTTACCCCAGGATGACATTAAACTTTTATTGCCCTATACCTTTTTAATCCTAGGACATGCCCAAATGTTGGTATAGATTTCAGTACAATTATACCTACTTTATATTTCCACCTGTAACCCAACCTTTGCTTCCCTGCAAAAGCATGTTCCCCGCTACTTTTATACTTTAGAATGTATTCTCTCATCTATAGCTAAGTATGCAACATTCAAAATGTTTTTTTGTTGCAAGTATTTGAGGGTCAAAATTATTAATGTCTTGCCACTATAGGTACAGAAGGTAAACGGGTTACAAGTAGACCGTCAGCCCAGAAGGGTTTGGTTAGACGACGAGATACCAATAGAGAATTACGGGAAAATTCAGAGAAAAATATAACTTTTGAAAATATGAAAGTCTGCCGGAGGCCCTGTGTTGCGTGTAGCCCAGGAGAGGGGTAAAGTTATATGGGGGTCAAATATTTGAAATGTTCAAATCTAATGAAATATAGCTCAACTTATTATTAGGTACCATGGGAGTAAAAAAGTCAATTGGGTCACATGTGTGTGGTGCTTCCGTTCCAAGATATTTGGGAAAATAGGCTAAAGGCATTTGTTTATTCAAAAAAGGTCAAAAATGTAATCCAAAGAATGTCTTGGAAAAAATATTAAAAAACATATTTAATGATATGATTCAAATATGCTTTTTATTTTTGCATAGGGTTGGTTAACTTTTCTAGGGAGGGGTATAATGTCCCAATCCCCTTTGAGTCCTAAGGGAATTTTGTACCCTTCTCATTTATAACAACAAGGAAGATGCCGACCGAAAGTGCAAAAGCCATTTTCATATTGGATTCAGTATCATAAAACATTAACACAAAATATTTGTACAAACAAATCTGGGTATATAATGCAACGGGTGACCTTCTTGAATAAACAAATGACCTTTAGCATATTTTCAAATATCTTGTGAAGGAAGCACCACACGCGTGTGACCCGAAATTGACTTTTTTACTCCTGCTTACCTAATGAATAAATTGAACTATAATTATATTAGAATTTAGAGCAGTCAACATTTGACCCCATAGTAAATTTACCCTCTCCGGGGCTACACGCAACAAAGGGTCCCGACAGACTTTCATATTTGCAAAAGTTATATTTTTCTCTGAAATTTTGTTTTTCCCGTGTTCATATATCGGTTATCTCGTTCGTCTAACCAAAAAAAACCTTATGGCACTGATGCTCTAAAGGTATACACTTCATTTTTAGGTTAGTGTTTGAACATGCCAACTACAGATTCATAACATTGCAAGCATTTGTCTCTCCATTTACCAGCTAATTTGAATCAATTATGAGGACAAATGTTGAACGTTTGAGTTTTTCAATGAAAAGGGAAAATAACATTTCTAAATATAGCTGTACTTTGAGAGAAGCTTCCACACTATCATTCTGCAACTTAGTAACCACTCGCAACGCTCCAATTTAAACATTTCGGCTGTCACCGTCAGTGAACTTGCGAAGCTCATCGAAAGTGGCACCAAACGATGTTGGCTATGTTTACCATGCGTTACCATTGGGGGCGTACACGTAGAAAGGTGATCGAAAACTTGTTTGTTTTTAGATGACTTACCGAGGTAACTCACGCGATAGCTACCAACGTACATCCCATTTTTCGATGCCGTTTTAGAATGTTAGAGCAGCTGCAGGGCTCTGACAGTGCCGTTTTGCTATTCCGATATATGTTTCTTTTCGCATTCAATAGACACGGAATATCGGAGCCTCATGACACAGCGCATCAATCGGCAAATACGGATCACTCTGGAGTAAGAAAGGCGGTGCTGACAAATTGCCAGCACCGCCTTCTCAGAGAACGTGATTCACGCATGATCGAAATCGAATGTCTTGAGTATCAAATCCAATCAGAGCAGAAGTGTTTTTATTACCTAACATCAAAACATGCAATAAGAAAATAGGCTACGCCTCAACGATGATTTTAAAATGGCGGTGCCCATCATGAAAGCGCGTCTGGGAAAGGTGCCCCTGCCATATATTAATCTTCCTTGGTTAGAGAGAAGGCATACTGTAACAACATATTCAAACGGGAATTCCATTGGGATTAGGATTAGGATGATTTCTGTTGAATGTTTAGCTTTATAACTCACATGCGTTCAGCACAGCAGGTTGTTCACCGATTACGTATGACTAATAGTATGTTGTCAGCTTCTGTCTTTCTGCACCCCCATTTTAGACCTTTGTATTAGTTGATTTTCCTGTAATTGTCTTATACTTATGGTACTTTTAATGGCTCGGAGTATAATTGCAATGATAATTTACGCACACAAATTATCATCAAAATACCATTATAGTAAATCACAAACCATTCATGCCTGATGAACCGATATTCCCCACTTTGTAAGCTCCTTCTATCATACTCCTTCAACCATTGTCAAAAGAAATCAACCTCTTAACGACCAAATATTCTCTGATAGATTCAAATTTTCTGGCCAAGTCATCCTAACTTGATGTCACGAACACACCGTTCCTTGTTATTTCTCACTATTCCACAACATCATTGGTTGTTGAAGAAAACCACAGTGAAAGAAGACAGGGATGTCAAGGATATTTAAAGGGCGCACTGCTACCGCAAAAAAAGAAGTGACGATTTTGACAAGGGCTTTGACAATAAGAACACTTTCACTCAGTTGTTCTTGTGGTAGTCACTTCATTTTATCTTTACAGACGAAACTCTGCAGTCTCAAAATTGTTGGAAAACTCTCCTCTTATTGCAGTTTTCTTTCGACCACCACTTCTTTTCAACTTTCTCCAATCATCATCTTCTTAATACCATATCCAAACCAGATACATGAAATACCAAATCAATCTGGATATTCTCTAGACCGAAATCATTTCCTCTCTATTTTGGTAGACGACTTTTCGCTCTTCCGCCATTTTTTCTCGTGAGCCGGGTATCTTGCCATCAAACTGAACATCCTTTCTTCTAGACTGCCCGCAATGTTTTGTATGCAGAGCTTTGCCTTTCATTAGGTACGGGGAATCGAAAAGCTCTTGGTGAGAGATTCACCTTTGCAGTCATATTTTGACCGAAATCCGCTCTTTTTCTGGGATGTTGCAAGTATACGTGTTTGTATAATAGTGCAGATTATATATATTTAATCACTGTGTAATTAAGAATTTGATATAATCTTTTTAGTTAATTAGAGAACCTTTACTACAGTATACTCTCTGACCGTTGTTTGAAACATATTTCTCACTTAGACGCTTATATTTTTTCATATATCGCAAGTCCAAAAATGACAGAATATCTGAGGGTTTTTTCTACAAATGGGTTTGAGCTAGTGAAAAATAGTAGATTGACCACTACACATAAACCATTTTTGCTTGTATCATCATAAGGGAAAAATTCAAACGAAATGTTTTATAGATACGATTAAAATAGAGAGTTTCTTTTCTTCCCGGGGGCTCTGGATAGTATGGGAGAAGCGTTTCAATTACATGTATGGCGCAAACTGTGCCTTCTCTTAATTTTTGTTACCAGCAATATAATGTTGAATAATGTTTTATCTCAATTCAAACACTTTAGTTTGACCCCTATACAAACATTGTTCCGCAAAGAAGATTTCGACTACTTTTGATATGCTTTTTTATTGTATTTTTGCATCTTTTCTGAAAATTGTAGGTTGTGTTAAGCTGTTACTCCTGTATAAATAGGATATGCTTCTCAAAAAGTTGGACAGAATAAACTTTCAATGCTCCACATAAACTTGTACTTTCAAGGTTTGGTTAGAGATTCTTGCAAGCAAATTGGTTGAAACAAGTCAAGAGTGTGGAAGAAGAAAAATGTTTCAAAGAACTTGAATCTGAAAAGAACCTTGTAATTAGATAAAATGGAACAGTTGTTTTTCCCCCGTGTCCATCAAACCAAATCTGCGAACTATTCATTTTGTATAGCCATGTTACCATTATGTTGTGAAGATATTTTGGGGACTTAATTTTTAGCAGTCTATCTTATAAATAATGTTGGAATGTACAATTTTAATATCGCATATAGTAAATAATGGGAATAGTGGTGTAACCAGACCTTTGCACAAGTTGGGGGAAGAGGGGCAGAAGGGATACCGAGGCATTCTCCGAGGGGGCGAATTTGGGCCCTTTTCCATAAACACTATCAACTAAACGATCAGTTCATTTGGTGGGGGGGGGTCGAATCCCTTTGGAACCAACTCCATAAAACATCCTTAATAAGTTGTAGCCGTCTTCAAAACAAGAGGAGATTAATTAATAGGCAATTTTCGTAAAGCACAGGCTTACTCTTCTATATATGAGAATATTGGTAGGAGTTGGTGAGCACAGAACTAGCCAACAGATACAACAGATATTGTGCTACTTCTCTACAAACAATGTGAAGTGGTACACAGTTTCAAACCTGGAAAATATCCTGGGAGAATCTTTTAAATTATCTAGGCACAAGACAAATTCACTGAGCACGATTCTTACACTAGGTTATGTTTTAGCAGTGCTGTGTTGACTATTACAGTAAGTGAGAATAATAAAGTTATGATTGTTTTAAAGACAGCATAAGGCTAAGCGTGAGCCATTTTATCTGTTCTGTACAATAATCATGATGTAGAGTTTCTATTTCTATTAGACCGATAAGCAGATATAATTGCTATTAACGTGTATAAAAAGGGGTTGAGAGCTGAATTAATAGGCAATATAAAAGCAACAGTCCAGGCATATACCACTGGGTGTACATTGATGACGTTACTTTGAGCGAGAATACAAACTATTATAAGTGGAACCCAGCACATGAAGTCTGTTAGTATAATGACGGACATTTTCATGGCCATACGCATTTCACCCCTTTGGTCTTTGTTTCGTCCTGCTTTGCTTGCTGTTTCTTTGGCAGTCATAAATATTTGGATGTATAAAATAGCAACCAGTATGAAACAAATAAGGTTTATTCCTATAAAAACTATAATAGAAAAATAGGTAGCCAAACGGTAGCCGATAATCTTAGATGCTGCAAACGAGTACGGTGAAATATTTTGCTCTTCAAATAATATCGATCCAAGAGAGTCTGTATACCACCACCCATAGCGTTTATATACATCGATGTCATCTACTGTTATCTCAACTGAAGTCAAGTTTATTACAGGTACAGGCCTTCTCACCATCGGAATGCCCACACAAACTTCTGAAATTTCAAAAACATCAGGAAACATTCCAGACATTACGATCGGTAGCACACTGAGTATGAAGCCTACTAGCCAAATCAAAGAAATAAAAACCTTTGCAGATTTTGACCCTAACCGATAAGTACTGAAAAGATATTTAACACCTTGGAACCTGTCAACACTAATCAATGTAATCAAAAGGATAGATACCTCACTTGACAACAGCGACAATGTACCAGCAAATTTACAAACAATCCCTTTCCGCCAGGTATCGGCATACGATGGAAAGTATTCGGTATAATAGGCATCAGCCCCAGCCAATACGATCATATTTATCCCCATGAGAAAGTCTGAGAGGGCAAGGTGTGATATCAGAAGGTTTTGAACTTTGTTCGATTTATTATCAATACAACGCAGGTAAAATACTAATCCATTGCAAGCTGCAGCAAATAACCCAAGAATCCACATAGACACTCTCAGTGACAAGTCAGCCAGCATTCTTTTACATGTGAGGTAAATAGGTCGAGGGTTTTTGGAAATGCAATGGGAGTTTGGTGCAAAGCAACATGTTGCACTTTCATCTACTAATATTGTTGAATTTAAGCCAGTAAAAGATGATTTAGTAACCAGAAGAAGTGAATTTGATTTTAAATCAAGCGTCTTTATAAAGGTACCTTGAAACAGATTTTCTTCAAGTTTCTCTATAGCATTGTGCGAAAAGTTGATGAATTCAAGGTCTGTTAAACTGTCGAATGTTCCTGTGTGTAAAATAGGTATTTTGTTCTGTTGAATGTAAAGAGAACGGATTCTTGGCATACCGGAAAATGAACCTAAACTAAGTTCAACTAAAGTGTTATTAGATATATTCAAAGTGCGAAGATTAGATTGATTGCTGAAAAGTCCAGGCTGTATCGAAGACAACAAATTACTACCTAAATAAAGAGCTACTAAGGCTGGCATGCCCTGAAATATTTGGAGTGGTAACTCAACTAGGGCATTGTAATTTAGAGACAGCAATTTCAAATTTGTCAGAAAAGCAAAAGTATCTGGTCGCAAACTAGTTAGGTAATTATTATTCAAATCAAGTAGTTCCAGCCTAGGCAGATTACCGAATGGTGGCAAAGACAACAGTTCGTTGACAGAAATATTCAAATACTGCAATAGAATGTTTGGTGGGATGACATCACTTGGTAGGGAAGTCAACTTGTTGTCACTAAGATCAAGTAGCCTCAGTTTAATTAACCCATTAAATATGCCAAGTGGTAGTGATGTCAGCATATTACCATTGAGTAATATTGCATTTGCGGTTTTAAGTCTATGGAAAACCCCACTTGGGAGAGCTATGAGATTATTTTCATGAAGAAACAGGTACCCCAACTGCACAAATCCGTCAAACTCCCCGGGTGGCAGGAATGTCAATTGGTTGTTATTGAGATAAAGAAGCCACATCATCAGTGTTTCATTAAATACTCCGTTCGGCAGGGAAGTCAGATTGTTGTGGTCGAGAAAGAGCCAAAGTAACTGGACACATGGATTGAATACTCCATTTGACAGGGATATTAGTCGGTTGTTATTGAGCTCAATTCGCCAAATTTCCGTCAGACTACTAAACACGTCATTTGGAAGGAATGTAATATCGTTATCATAGAGATAGAGCCACTGTAACCGGGCACATCCATCAAATGTTCCAGTTAATAAGGACGTTAGCTTGTTGTTACTGAGGTCAAGCTCGTTCAAATTTAAAAGACCACTGAAGACTCCAGGTGGAACGGAATCAAGGTGGTTGTTTTGGAGGTAAAGGTTTTCTAAATATGTTAGTGTACTAAATACTTCAACTGGTAAAGATGTTAAGTCGTTGCTACTTAGTTGAAGATACTCCAAATTAATCAGTCTACTAAATACTTTAACTGGTATGGATTCCAGATTGTTCTGCTGAAGATAGAGTTCCCATAATCGAACACATCCATGAAACACTTCAGGTTCAAGTGATGTCAGATTATTGTCATTTAGATGTAGTGTCAAAAGCCAAATAGTATCTTCGAACGTCCAATTTTTAAGGGATGTGATCTCATTGCTTGCTAGAGAAAGAAAAGTCAAGTACATCAATTCACTAAACAACCCAGTTGGAATAGATATCAAGTTATTTTCATCAAGGTATATTTCCTCTAACCAAACAGATTCATTAAACATTCCAGTTGGTAAGGCTGTCAAATTGTTGTCTTCGAGGTGCAGCACAGATAACAGAGTACATCCGTGGAGCACTCCTTTTGGTAGCGATTTTAAATTATTGTCACCTAGATTCAACATTGTTAACCCATTTAATCTACTAAACACGCCATTTGGTAGAGATACTAACCGGTTTGATTTGAGGATCAGAATTGCCAACTTCGTTAGTGTACTGAATACATCAACTGATAGGGACTTCAGTTTGTTGAGAGCAAAATCTAGGATCCATAATTGATAAGCTCCAAAGAACAGTTCATTCGGTAATGATGCCAATTTATTTTTCGAGATGTAAAAATGCGTAATTGATTTAAGTATACTAGATGCCTCTATTGGCAGCGAGGTAATATTGTTGTTACTGAGATAAAGCCTGCGCAAACTCGTCAATCCACTTAAAGCTCTAAATGGCACGTCCACAAGACTGTTGTCGTCAAGAAAAAGATATTTCAAGTATACAGTTGTGTTGAATATCCCATCTGGCAATGAAGTCAGTGTGTTATTATTAAGATACAGAACAAGTAAATTAAGAAGATCACTAAAAACTCTCATTGGCAGCGATATCAGTTGGTTGTTTTCAAGATGTAGACTCTCTAACTGATGAAGTCCACCAAAAGTTTCATTCGGCAAGAATGTCAGTTGGTTCAACGACAGTCGGAGGTCCATTAATGTCATTAATCCACTAAACACTCCTCTCTGCAAAACCGTTAGCTGGTTTGAGTCAAGGTCAAGCCTAATAATTTTCGTAAGTCCATTAAATAGTCCACTCGCAAGTGATGTCAAGTGGTTTATGTCAAGGTAGAGTCTTGTTAACTTTGTTAGTCCATCGAATACTGCATTCGGCAGCGATGTCAATCGATTCTCTGAAAGTTTAATAAGCTCTAAGTTCAATAAACCAAGATTCTTAAAAGCATTTTCGGTGATGTAGCTGATGTCGCATTTAGTAAATTTAAGTTTTACAATTTCTGGATCATACACCAAAAGAGTAGCATATTTTTTGTTATTTTCACACACAGCTTCCAACATTTTATAATCTAGAGTACATGTGCATTTTCGTGGACATTTAACGGAGAATTCTGACTCACGCAAATAATTTTTCACAGCTGTTTTTACGTCGTCATATTCAGTAGAATTACATGTTTGAATATCATTTTGAAAGAAAGACCCATAATCAGTACCTTCAGAACACTGTGATATTGAAACATGCTTTCCCTTAACTCTCAATTTCATATTAAAAATTCTCCTGAAGTGAAACTTGTAAAATTTGGATAGGATATGTAAAGTGCATGGTCGAGAATTCAAAGATAGCATCACATACTTTTTGGAACACTTTACACTAGATTTATCCAGGATCTCAAGATATATATAGGATAGTGGGTCATTTGTATCCGAATCTAAAAGCTCTATAGATAACGCCTCGCCTTCTATCAATGACACATCCATCGTGCAATAGTTGTTTACCATTTCTGTGGTACCACCAGTAATGATAGGTTTGGTTGATATATTTGCCTGGGTTGTATTACACACATTAATGTGTAGGGAGCTTTCATTATTAGCAAGAGTGACTTGAACAAACACTACGACTAGTAGCAGACGATTAGTGAATGTAAGTCATGATGTTTAAGTCAATTCGGCTCTGTAGCTGCTGAATCAAGGTAAGCTGTTATTAAAATTTTGCACGCATTGTTCACGAGTATTTCAATATTTCTTTTAAGTTTACTTAATTGTAGCGTTATGAAAATTCTAATATTGTAGATACTTCCAAGATATTCTTGAGCGAACTTGTGAAAAAGTTAAGGGTTTTTATTAACTCTAATATTTATACTCGTCTTATACTTAGCTGTTTATTTTTTAAATTTAATACGTCATAGTGTGTCCTCTTATAAGTCCTTAGTTGTTCAAATCTGTCCTTCACTTGCCTGTATGAAAGAAACAGTAATAACTTAATGAGATATTTTGGGAAAATCAATAATCTTATAAGGAAATGTCCATTTAAAACAGTAAACACTTTACAATACCAACTAAAACCTGTCATATATTTACAATGTAAACTATGCCAAATATTGAGCAGCGCAACAGCCTAATTTTTCCCAATTTTTGTGGTAATTGTGTAAAATTGTTCGAAAATTAACTAGTGCCATCTTAAAGGTCATGGCCCGATCGCTAATAGCCTCGTCCCCATGGACCCCATATTTTACCGGAAGTGGTCCAAATTTTGGTATCAGAAGAAAGCTACTATTTTTCTCATTTACCCTGTGAAATCTTAGGGTTATAGGGCTAAAGAAAGGATGTTTAGTTTGGGAGTTATGAGCGAAATTATGCCCCATTTTGGTCGACCAATATCATTTTAAACAGCACTCTATGGGGCTTACAATCACGTTTTTAGGTCTCACATCAAAACGGATTGAAATATCGACACGAAAATTTACAGAAGTGAGAAGAGAGGGAAAATTGAATAGGATTTGTGTTAGCATTACTTGAAACTTGGTCTCAAGCTCACTTTGTCCCATTGTGCAATAACATGATTACTCGGTTACCCATGACCGCATATGAACAAATTACCTTGGAGCAAATACAGTCTTTTTCGTCCTTAAAGGTGATCTTAGAAGTTATTTTTATTTATCATTCATTAGATATCCTTACTAAAATGTTATTTCCAAAATTTCAGTTGATTCTGAAGTTGCGTTTTGAGCGAATTAGTTGTATCGCGCTTCTCCATAGACCACTGTGTTGTAATTCCTTGTTGGGGGACGAGGCTGTGTGTGACTCGTAAATGAGGGGCGAGCCGGATTTGCCTTGTCTTGTCTGGTTCTGTATCACAATTATAGCTACCTAAATTGGTTTAACCCTCGTCTTACCCGGGGTTCCATCCTCAGTGAACTTTCCTTTGGTGCGCTAAGACGCCAAAAGCTTTCGTAAAAGCTTCCAGGTCAAATATTTTCGCATCCTTTCCGGTCATTTTAGTGGAAAAAATGTGAAAATATTAAGTATGATCGATTTTCATGAAAACGGTGCATTTCCAGAAATTTTGTGTCTTTGGTTAATAAGTCTTTTCAACAATGCTTTATTGGAACAAAACGGTAATATTTTGATAGGAGCCGTTGAGCTGCATTCAGGCATACTTTGCCATGCTTTCCGTTTTCTTTTCTATGAGATATTTGCCTTCAAACATCGAAAATAGGAGAAAATTGATGTCCGAAACACAACATCAAATTTATAAAAAAAATTGAAAAATACTTAGCAGCTTGAATTCTTCTGAATATCAATGTTTCTTGTTGCCAAACATGTGTAGAAATTATGTAATGATGTTTTTCCTTGTATTCTGAATTTATTTTTATATTTTTGAAATACAAACATAGTGTTCGTGAAAACCTTGTTTATTACGTTATCCTTCACAAAGCAGTTGCTAAGTTTAATAAAACTTATACTACGATATTGATTGTGCATCTTATTTCAAGGTAAACATAATGCGGCAGTTGGAAATAGTGTTTTTTCAGCTCACAATAACTATTAAAAAGTCTAAGAAATGTTGAACTTTTTAAAAAATGCGACCTTTTTAAGGAAGTGTATACGTTATCCACATTTCTCAGCAACCAAACAAGTTATTTTTATCTTTGCCACTTTTATATAATAATAATAATAATAATCAAGGTTTATTTTAATCTCAAATCGTGGCCTGTAAGCCAAATTGCTAGAGACTTTACAACTTAATAATTACTAGACAGAAACAATGCAACTTGGAGGCAGCAGCTTAAACAGCGCCATATTGCAACATTCAAACACACTACACGAAACACACACCGGATGGGTAGTGCAAGCTTTCATGGTTCATTTGCCCATTTCAAATGAACCATGGAGAAAGTGGCATTCAGGTCTTAATCAATATCTGTTATACAAATCAAATCCCAAATGGAGTTCCCGAATTAAATCCAGCAAGTGGTCCCACTGAGATTCGATCCGAGGACCCTTTGCTCCAGAGGTAAGCTTGCTAACCGCTAGACCATGCCACTTCCTGCCACTTTTGATCAATATTTAAAAATATTGATCAAATTTGGCAAAGATACTTATTTTCCGACCACAAAAATTATATGAACTTTCAATCAAATACATCTTAGTCAATGGGAGATGTGAAAATGGTCAAAAACGTTTACTACGTTATTGTGTTTATTACGTTGAATGCGTTTTAGTTTACATCATCAACTATAATTTGGCTATAGAATGATATGGTGGCAATTAAATGTATCTTTAGAATAAATTAGTAAAAGGTATCTTAATAATTTGTTTATTATTAGGTCTAATTTTCAGGTAGAATTCAATACTCAAGGATAACGTAATGAACTAAACAAATTGGAGCATGTTTCTTGAGTTCAATTAGCTACTCAAACTTTAACTTCGTACAAATAAAAAATTTTCCCGGTAACCTCTCTGATAATGTCATCAGTTGGCATATTTTGTTGATTTAAAATTTTGACAACGTAATAAAGCATATTCTTTTGCTGTACAAAATGTTTGTGTGCATACTGTGTAGAAACGTAAGACCTGTTGTTGGCAATATTATTTTTCCCGTAATAGGTGTCTGTATCTGTATCTGTATCTGTAGCTATACTGTTCAACGCTCCAAGTGAAGCCAAAGGAACAGCTTGAGGTGTGCGCAATGATGCGGATTTAGTCTTGCTGATTAAGTGGTTAAACTTGCTTCTTGAAGATATCTGACTTATTAATGGGAGTGATATGGTATGGCGTGGGAACGGGACAGTAGTGTATTCCAGTCCCGATATTGTTTGGCGGCCAAATGAATTTTTGTAACAATACCTGGTTGGGCAGTAATTAGTTGATATGAGTTGGCATGATGGTGCCTTTTACAGGACGTTGGGAGCGGCAGAAGGAGGTCGTCGACCGGCAGGGGTACAAGTCCCTCCCTTGCCGCCTTCTGAAGATGATGGTTAAGCGATTCGCTGTTCTCCGTTCCTTTAGAGATGTCCGTTTAAGTTCTTGAGCATGGAAGAAACACGTGTCTGGTTTTCTTATAAATCGTTAGAACAACCGGGTGAAAGCCTATATAAGTCCGGCGGGAGCCATATCCGGGGCTATACAGGAAAAAAAACTAAACGGAACTAATGTTGCTTTAACAAGGTGGGGGGTGAACGCATTCAAAACAAAACCAGTCGTTCCGTGCCAACCCCCCACTGGGCGCTGACATTTTGGAAATTTGCAGCGAAAATAATTATCATTTTTGGTGGGTTGCTTGTATACACACATAAATGTCAATTTCGATACACACAATCCGGCAAACTATCAGCTGTTGGATGTTGGTGCTATTGGTGGTTAAATTGTGTCCTACCCATGGCCACACACCCAATGAACTGACACATCAGGCGTCTTGATTTAAATAAACCGCCTCACTGAATACAATCTTTTCACTAAGCGCGCATTGCATTGCTTATGAAAAAAAGAGTATCTGAGCACAATGATCCAGGAATCCAGGTACACTATTTTTACAACTGGCCACCTCTAACACATACATTATTTTTATCACTAAGACCGATTAGTGTATATGCAAAGCTGCCAACCCACAAGTATGTGGAAGAAGGCGGAGGCAGCCATTGGCTTTCTATTGTTGGTACTCTAGGTTTTCTCTTTCTTTGTGGTCGGACAACATGCGAGAACGGTGAATTTCTAAAGATTACGTAACGTTTTGCCTCTTCTATCTATATAGAACTCTTTGGCGTTAAGAGTCAACTGAATCGATGCCCGATTGTTTACCAGTGTTCCCGGACTATGAGTACGCGACGAATAATTAAAAAAAACAACTTCTAACACCGGCTGCCCTCCGTTAACCCTTTAATTTTTCTGTGTGAGTTCTTTTAGGTAGGATCGCCACACGGAGGAAGCGTACTCACGTGAGGAAGTACATATGTTCAAAAACACCGTGTTAGGTAATAAATTTCGTGTAATTTAATAACCGACGCGAATGATAAATTTTTGACGTGTTAGGTAATAAAACGCGTAATGGTAATAAAAAAGGGACGCGTAATGTAATAACAAAAATTGACGCGTATGGTCATAAAAATTTTCGTGAATGTAATAAAGAAATTTAACGCGTACTGTAATAAATTACGCGTTATGTAATACATGGCATTTTGTATTATTGAGTTTTGACTTAGCAGGCCTAGTAACTCCTGAAAATGTTTGATGACTTGGTGTGGGTGTGGTGTGTATTTGAGAGAGAGAGGGTGAGTTCTGTTTGTGTGTGAGGTTGTGTGTTGTGTTCGCGTGTGTGGTCCGTCGGTCATGCGCCACTCATGTGTGTGTCCGTTTGTCTGTCTGTGTGTATTGACTCGAAATTTATTCTTGACTTTAATCTTGGTGGATGTCTTCGGCTTTCTGTGTAAACTTAGGTCCATTTTTTGGTTTACTAAGTGAATCACCGCCATGATCCGTTGAGGTTGCCGTTATACATCCTTATCAACCGCATCAACCTTTGATTTTTAGAACTTGATGTTATTAGGGATGGCTGTGTCTGGGTGACCCCCCCCCCCCCACCCCCACGCCCCACCCCCTGATGTTTGGGGATGGGAAAGTGGACACGGGTACACATAACTAGTCCGCATCGATTTGCCTTAAAACTGGATAAGTGTCTTTCCCCGTCTGTTGCCCTTGGCTTAGCTATGGTTCTGAACATGTTTACTCGTCCAGCGTGTTTCCTTGGTCGTACAATGTTGGTGGAGGGCCGGGCGCCCCATATGTACCCCCTGGTAGAAAGCTCTTCCCGGTATTAATGGTTAGGCTAGCAGTGCGCCTACCAACCGGTGGGGGAAGCAGGTGGGAAAGTGGCTCGAAATAGGGAAATAACCAGGGTCGCGAGTCCCCTGATTAGAAGCTGACCCCCCGCCAGCCCCCCCCCCCCATTGAACTGACCGTTTAATAAGTGTCATTGAAGAAGGACCCAAATGACCTGGCAGATAAGCCAGAGAGAAGGTCCCTCATTTTTGACTTGCGTTATCTGGAACCCATTTTTACAAATCATAAACTTAAATTGTGAAGTTTTCATCCGAACTTTGAAAAACATGAAATATTTTCCATATTTTGAAGAAAATGGCAAAACGTTTTAGTAGAGTAATTTTGTGAAGGTTTAAAGGGGAAAGAATCAATTTTTTATTACATCAACCTCCGCCCCCGTGGGGGGGAGAGGGTTCATTTTAAACAATTCTCCGTCGATGGTGCTAAAAAAGAAAAGAAGAGCATAAACCTCCCCAATCACTCTGAGGCAAGGCATGCTAATCTACCAAGGGCTGAGTTCATTAGCCCTTGGATTTGCACCTGTTACCAGCAGCTGACCTGCATTGTGTCTGGGTATCATAAAGGCATGCACTAAGAAACATAAGTTTATTTGCTAAATGCCACCGGGTGAATTAAAGCTATTCAACTGCGCCATGGGAAGAGGTTTTTCGCCATAGGATATACTCCAATACTTTTGTCTTACTCTATAACCAGAACAACGGGTGTTCCATAAGGTGACACCCACTTTTCTGACATAACGTACTTTTCTGACAGCAAACCTATGAATTCGGAAACCTTAACGGAATAACCAAATAACGTGTGTTTATTCCGTTAGATTCCGTTAAGGTTTCCGAATTCATAGGGGTGTCAGAAAGTATTTCAGAAAAGGTGTCACCTTAATATGGAAACACCCAGAAAACAAACTTACCTGTATACCATAAGTCAGCTATTGTATTCATGAAAAAACAAGAATTAGTATTGTGTAATTTCCAACAGATTCCCCCTGAGCTTGTGAATCCATATACAAATGACCCGTTCTTGTTATATTAACTCTGATCAGCAATGAAAGGTCTGTTGCATAATATGCATGAATATAAATCTCAGTGAGTTTGCTACTTAAACTCAAACCCCTTACAATTTGTAGTTTTTTTTCATGTTTTTAGCTTGTTTGGCATTTAAAGAAAGCTACGAATACCTCATGAAACCGAGTCTTATGTACAATTGCAGTATTCGCAAAATGACATTCGTGAAACAGCCTAGTTACAGCTATTGAGGTCGCTTCTCTCTGCTTATCCCCGGCCAGTCCCTTACCCCCTCAGAAAATGCCTGCACCCTTCTCTCCTCCCCCCGCCCCATTTGCAAAGGTTCTGGTTATGGCCACTGGTTTGCTATTCCGAATATGCAACAAAGTTGGCTATTTCGAGTATTCAAAAACAAGTCCCCAGTCCATTGGAAGCACTGTACCGCACGTGCAAAAGGTCTGCAAAGCTGACCTAGTATATTTTCGGAATCGAGGACCGTATTTTATATTTCGACTATAGCGGGTCCTATTTTATTTTTCGGATAAAAATTGCGAGTAATATAAAAAATTTATTACATTACGACCAATTTTATTTACATTGAACCCCTTTTAATACATTACAAAACATCACGGCAAGAAATTATACATTACGCCATGGATTATACATGTACAAACACGAAATAACATAACACAAGTATTTTTCCGTAACAAAGTGACGCGTCATGTCAACAAAGTAAAGCTTTTTTAAAAAAAAAAAATGTATCGAATGTTGCCGTGTTGTGTAATAAACCAGGATTGTACTAAAAGATTGCCGCATAATGTAATAAAATAATTATACTTTGCGGCGATTTTATTACATTACCCGTTTTATACATTACACGTCAGAAATTATTACATTACGCGTCGCTATACACATTCCAATTACCTTACAAACCACGAAAATACATAACACAATATATGTGACTCATCACACAAACTACCAGTTGTCGGGAATTTTCATTTCATATACTATTTATATGCATGAAAAAAACAAAGAAAATAAAAAGAATTGTAACCCCATTTTTTCCTCTAAAATTGCAACCCCACCCCCCCCCCCACCCCCCCCACGAGCACCCAAGCCCGCCGCCAACCACCCCAACCTACCCGCAGGCCCCCACGAAGACACACGCCCCCAAAAATGCTACAAACACCTAATTTACACATGATATGTATCATTTTAAAGCTGATATATGGGTTTTTTTTGTATCAACCAAAAATCTCAACTTTAACCTTGAGGCGCCAACTGGTAGCTATTTGATTTATGGTCCCATATTTCGTGTAACAAGTTACGCGTAATTGTAATAAGTTATTATTCATACGCGGCAATTTATTTACAACATTGCCTTTTTTATT
Source organism: Ophioderma brevispina (assembly GCA_023653785.1). Taxonomy (NCBI): domain Eukaryota; kingdom Metazoa; phylum Echinodermata; class Ophiuroidea; order Amphilepidida; family Ophiodermatidae; genus Ophioderma; species Ophioderma brevispina. The sequence goes on from JAMKCH010011426.1 coordinate 29,534, forward strand.
ACATTTACAAAACGGCAGAATTTATTACATTACGGACGCGTCGATTATTTACATTACACAAAAATAACATAACACAATAGATTTGCGGTAACAAAGTGACGCGTATGTGAATAAATTTTGCCGTGTTTGTGTAAGAAAACAGGTAATGTAATAAAATTGCCGCGTATTGTAATAAAATATTATACATTACGCAGCAATTTTATACATTACCAGTTTTTATTACATTACAAACGCACTGGCCGAATTTATTACATTTACTCGTATTATTACATTAGAGGCGCAGAATTTATTACATTTACGTACGCTCTCTATATTACATACAACACGAAAATAAACTAATAACACAATCTAATTGTCGCGTAAAAAAAGTGACGCGTAATGTAATTAAATTTTGCCGTGGTTTTGTAAAAAAAAAACAGGTAAGTATAAAATGCCCCTAATGTAAATTAAATGTTCTTACATTATGTGGCAATTTTATTACATTACTCTAGTATACCACATATCCTCGTGTTTTTGTCACGCCGATTTTATAGTTGATTTTAAATCTCTTACTCTAAAAAATATGCAACTGATTAAATCAAAGAAAGGTTAAACGGGACTCGAACCAGCAACCTTTCTATCTGCATCTTAATGAAATGCCCATTGCTTTACAACCGATTTGGCAGAAAAGACGTTTTGTTATAACTTGAATCCATATTTATCCTGCTTACTACAATCAGGCGCGTAGCCAGGGGGTTGCGACCCAACGCCCGCCCTCCCCCCGCCCCCCCCACATGACAAAGGTCCGCTATATCATCATGCTGAAGTTCCGCTTTTGCTCATGTTGCTGTCATGTTTGCTGCTTGTCCTAATCCAAAAGCTGTTGTTTTAAGGGTCGTGCTGCAATACCTATAGAATGAAAACCATTCCATTATAATATTATTATACTCTTTTTGTTTATAACGGCCGGAATGTCCATTTCCTTCCAAGCGCGCCTCCCCCCTCCCCCCCTCCCCACCCGCTCTTCACATTTTGCAGGCGACGTTAACAAAGTGGGGCAAACTCGGCGAGCGCACCGAGCCAAGCCGAATTGTTTCCTTTTTTTCGCGAAAGGTCCACTCTGGCAAATCCGCACCCACATTAATTCCTTGCTACGGGCCTGACCCCCATTATTATAATTATGATAGCAACATAAACCATAACGTTGCAGTTTGACTAACGAGGTTATTTCGTGAGGTTGTTTATGCTAAAAAAAATAACACGTGCGCGGGCACTCACATATGAAATCAAATGGTGGCAAGGCTGGTGCTTCCAAACATAGGGGCATTTGTCGGCGACAGAGATATGCAACCAATTTGGGTCTTTCGGTGACAAGGTAAAATTTAAAAAAAAAATATGGGGTCTTTGGGTTACATTTTAAAATATGGGTCTTTGGATGACAACTATTGGCCTGAAATAGAAGTCTTAACAGCCCTACATAACTGCGTCACCTCCAAAGTGGGTGTGCCCCGGGTCCTAGCCCCACTGATGTTATCGCACATTGCAATGCATAGCAAAATAGATGATTCTTGTTCCTATATAAGCCACCATATCTCAATCTCAATTGAACACTTATGCTGATTGACCATAAATGAGAAGAAATAATCATTTTTTATCGGCAATTTTGACGGTAATTTTCCTTTGTTTGATATGGCCTACCAACAGGTCACCTAACGTTACCGGTCCGTACGAATAGATATGGTGTAAATGTCACGGGGTTAGACTAGCAAGATTTCATGGGTTCCATGCACCCGACCCCCTTACAACTAAATTCTAACCCAACCCTGATTTTAGGACAGTACTCATAAGAAGTTTGATTTCCCCAAATCAATGTTGGGCCAATTGGGAGACCGTTGGTGAGGCCATCTTGGACTTACGAGATTCAGTTCTATAAATTGGTTCGATGTTAATTAAATATCTTTCAAATAATTCTCCTCAATCAAAAGGAATCAGAAATGTTTACCGAGTTGTGGGTGAAATTATTGAAAGGTACCATGGAGAACCAGAAAAATTCTCAATATTTAGACCATATAGAAGCTTTGAACCCTTTGGCAAATTCAATTATTGTTGTTGTTATGCCGTCAAAATTATAGGTTATCCTCTGGAAATTAGGGCAAATCATTGTTTTCGAAATGCATCAGCATAAACACGTTTCACCAGCCTGCTTTGAAATCGTTTTTGATTTTTAATCTACTCTAGATGGAACTCAATTTACATTTTAGCACAAGCAATATAATTTTGGGTATTTTGTATTTTGTGTGGGGAGAAGTACTATGACATGTGCTTGCCATAGGTTTATATAATAAAGGCGTACAGTTGTGCAATGATGAACTTGCTTCTTTTCAGCACATAAAGGGTTAATTTTTGTTTTTGCTGATATTTTTATTTCATGCTATTCCTGTACATAAGCAGAAAATACTTCTTGCAGCAGGTTTTTTTAATATATAAAAAACACACTCCCATTGGGTGCCGGGAGGGGGTAGGGACCCAAACTAAAATATTAATGTTTAGTATTTTTATGACAGAAGCGCATTAGTAGTTAGGCAATTACCAAAAATCGGTTCAAAAATCTTTTAACGAGTGAAAGAAATCATCTAAAAACAAATTCTGGGTAGCATGAACGCCAAGGCACTTCGGGTTATGACAAATACACCTCGAGTGTTTAAAGACCATGCCAGGAAGAATTCACACCTCTCCCACACCGTTGACGTCGGGTATACAACTTCCTAAGTTGTTCTTAAAAAAGAGCGTCTTATACTACCCAAGTAGGAGCGATGCCGAAGCCAGGAAAATGTGGAGAAACCCCAGACCAATAATCTTCAGACGGACAACCAAAGAACGAAAGCACACGATATCATGTCAGCAACGTGCTATTCAATACTATGGGCCTGTTACCCTAGGTCTACATGAAAGGAGGGATCCCCTGTGATCTTCTTAACTAGAACATCCCATTCCTATAAATTAAGCCCCACATGATAGCTTAGAGTTTTTTCTTTCCATTGTTTATCAAAATATGTACCAACAATCCCATAATGACGTCACTATGATGCATTATTGAGGAGAGTATGAAAATACGGGATTTGTTGGAAAATTGATATTCGCTTTTACTACTGACTCAGAATACACTTAAACGATCTGAGTACATCCACTAGTCATTTCCCACCTTGTCAGAAAAACTTGTATGAAAATCGGATATATAACTTTGGTTGGTGAAAAATTAAATTTTCCCCTTTACTGTTGTCTATGGAACTTGAAGTGTTGCTGACAACGACCCTACGGGTGCATTTGCGTAATGTTAGGCATGTGGTTTGGTACTCATTTTCGAAAGAGGAGGACCATAGCTTCCATTGGTACCAAAATTATGCCTGTCATATTCCTGTATCGTATGGCAGGTTTGATACTTTCTCCTTCCTCTCCCGAAGGGGGGTGCCACCCCCCTCTATCCATCCTTTGGGATCATCCTGTAAACCTTACCTAATAACCAACAACCAAATAATAACCCCCCCGGGTGAGTTTGTAGTTTTTGGAAGATAAAGGGTAAGTCGTAGAAATGCCAATTGACATATAATATGGTAACCAGAAAAGGGGTTTTAGCAAGACGAAAGGGTATAAGAAAGTGAGGAGGGTGTGTCCTGTGACCCACATTTTTGTTTTCGTGGGCTAAATCTTTTTAAACCAACATGTTTATTTATGCAATGCCTAAATATCAGTTTGGCATGATTATGGTGGGAAAAAAATATAATTAGCATACATAAGCACTAATGTTGCACTAGTCACAACTTTTTTTCCCCCTTAATTTTTAAAATTTGTATTTCACAGCAATGAAATGTATTTATTTGTCCTAATAATAGCCAACAACCTTTTTTCCATTTTCGGCGGGGAAATTTGTGCGAGTTATAAATGGACGTCCTGGTTTTGGACCGCCATTTTGAATCGGTACAATCGAATTTTTTTTTTTTTTCAGTATGTTGTATGGTTGTTTTCTGTCCCCACCAATGACAGATTTTTGAAAGAAAAATCACCTGGCAAAGTGTTTTTCAAGGGGCGAAGGTACAACCAAGGGAGTGCACAAGACCTAGACTTGAGTGTTAACATAGTTCAATAAAACCAAAGTACCTACCGGGGTGCGGTAGGATAAAGTTATCCGGAAAGCGCCTGATCAGGGTGTTTTCGTTCGCATGTGAGTACAAACCCATTGATACGTACGCCGGTGGGTGAATAGAAATTTTATTTCCTTGAAAATTATGTGCAATTCGAAAGGTATAAAAAAATTGTCATTTGTTTATTCATAACCGCATTAATTTTTATTCATTAAACGCGTCATTTTTTTGGTATTAGCATTACAAACGAAAATTTTTATTAACATTACGCGTCAATGTGTTTTATTATTACATTACGCGTCAATTTTTTTACATTATTACGCGTTTTATTTACATAACACGTCAAATTTATTACATTACGCGTCCAGTTATTACATTACAAACCAAATTTATTACATAACACGTGGAACAAGAGCGTCTATAGAATGTAAGCGTTTGTTTGCTTCGTAATGAATTATAAACTTACTTGTATGAAACCCAATTGCCTGTTAGCAGATACAATACGGTTAATGTGGGATTATTTCATGATAGATTATGAGATTATGTCAATTCCGAGGTTATGAATGTCCATTTTGATTCCCCAGTTATGTTCTCCCCAGTTTAGTCGTACACTTTAGAGCACGGGCATGATGATTCGCAAATAGCGAAACATTTTTTGGTGTTTAAATGCAATTGCCACTCATCCTGCTCATTAACAAGGGTATTCATACCCGCCTGGAATTGATCATGATCAAAATCATTGTGTATTTGTCGGCCTGTAATAACGCAAAATCGTCTGCGAAAAGTCCTGACTTCTGGAATGAAGTTTTGGGGTAGTCATTATGTAGACGAGAATCATAGCAAATGCTCCAGCACCGTACTTTGGGGAACGCCAGAATCAACATCTGTGCAAGCCGAGTGCTCATCCCCGACAACGACCCTTTGCTTACGGTGCATGAGGAACTTTGCTATCCAAGTCAATGTGCGGTTACGAATACCATAATAATCTAGTTATTAAGAGGCGGTTGTGCGGGACAGTGTCGAATGAGAATCAAAATGATGCATTATTTGTGAGTGTAGGATATGCTCTAGAATTTTGCAGCAGATTACGGTAAGTGATACCGGCCTATAATTACTAGCTTAAGTTCTATCACCCTTCTTAAAAATGGGGGTAATATTGGCGCAAAGCCAGGAAGGTGGCAGCTCATCCAACTCTAAGGATTTTTCAAAAATAAGACGCAAGGCCGGGGCTATCTCCTCGGCAGCTACCTTGAGTATCTGGGCGGGTATACCATCTGGTCCCGATCGAGGCTTTATTAGGATTGAGTTCGGAGAGCAACATTGAGACGCCCTCAAGAGAAATTTGGATATCTGGCATGGTGGGATAACTACTGGTACCTAAAATAGGAAGGGTATCTTTTTCTCTTGTGAAAACGGATTTAAATTGGTCATTAAGGATGTTGGCTTTGACCTGGTTGTCAGACTGTAAAACACCATTTGACTCAACCCTCGTCTTACCAAGGGGGCTAGTGAACTTCGCTCCGGTGCGCTAAAATGCCAAAAACTTTCGTAAAAAGCTTCTAGGTGATCGTTCTCTCATTCTTTCCGGTCATTTTAGCGAAAAAAATGTGAAGGTAGCACCTTCACCAGGGTTAGGGTATGCCGTCAAAGTCGAAGGGTAAGGGGGTGGTTGCCACCCAAGGATATTTTATGGTGCATTTTTGAAAATATTATGCAGAGTATGGCTCTAATACTCTGTTTATGTAAAACTAGCCAATTGCCATCATTTAGAGCTGAAAACCGCATGAAAATTCGATATTCCTACGTTTTTTTTAGCGCAAAATTGGATTTTCTATGGAAAATGCCAGTTTTGCCGACTCGCCGACTTGATGACGTCATTGTGACGACATACTAGGTATGTTGGTACTTATTTTGGTATTAATGTAAAGAAGGGGACCTTAGCTATTCACTGGTATCAAAATCATAAGCATCAGGTGCTTTATAACAAATTCTCGATTTTTGGTAAACCGGTTTACAAAAAAAAAGGCTTGGTAAGACGAGGGTTAAGAGTAGGGATACCAACAGAGTCAGTTTTAAGACTCTTCATGAATGACCAGAATTTTTTGCCAGAATCAAGACAAACGGAATTGATGAAATTTCTGTGGGCCTTTCTAGTAGCTTTTGGGTCTCCTTGCGCAGGGCGTGATCAAGTGTGTCCTGGTTAGTCTCTCTTTGCTTATTATTAAACGCTCTCTGCTTCTTTCTAAGCAGACGCTTGATTTTCCTCCTATCCATGGGGTCAGATTGCGTTTGTTGACCATACGAGTTGGAACATGAGACTTCATGACACTCTTGATTTTGTTTTCAAACTCAGCCCAAAGATCACAGACTGAACTCCCGTGTGTGTCCCTTTGCAACAAATCATTACTGTAACTCTGGAGTTCTTTCTTAATGCTGTCAACATCAGCCTTGCCAAACATATAGGCTTTCCTGGGTTTTGTTTTGATTACCCTGGGCTTAGCACTAATAACAAGCATTGGTATGCCATCATGGTCGCTCAACCCGGGGTAATAGATGATCTCTCAACCAAGGTTGGATCATTGGTCATAAACAAATCCAGTATATTATTCCCACGTGTTGGTTGAGAAATGTTCTAATCCAAAATCCGAAGCAATATCGATTTTGTTTAGATAAAGTAGCATACTGTGCATTGGTCTTTAAACTCTGGGTCTCCCAATCTATACTATGGAAGTTGAAGTCACCAGTCAGCCATATGTGGCAACGATTAGCTCTTTTTATCCTGCTGAGCGACTCCCTTAGCTGTTTAGTAATCAGGTGATTTACCAAAGATTTGAGAACGGTAAAATGCCCCGACGATGATTTGTTTCATACCTTGAATAGACAGGGATATCCAAGTAGCTTCACACTTAGTATCTAAATCATGTCTGTGGGTAGCTATCAGATCATCTTGAATATTTAAATGTTTAAAACATAAAACATACAATTTTGAGACAATTTTTTTTGGTGTGTCTTACCTCCAAAATGCACCGTTTTCATGAAAATCGACCGTATGTTGGTACAGATGGTGGTATGTTTGGTATTGTAGCGGTAATTGGAATTGACAACCAATGTTTCACCCAAATAGTGTCAGCCTCATTTTTATATATTTTATGCTGTTGAGTATACTATGATTAAATTTATGAATGAATATTCTGTCCTGCAACTCTATGAATATTCATAAGTCAGGTGACGGTAGTTGACCAATCACAGCGCGCGGGGCCTTGCGACACACGAGGTCTTCCCGTCCAGCGCAAATCTCTCCATGCATTCAGCACTGCAGGTGAGCCACTCATCCAAGAACCAAATTTGCTTCGAATTTTCTGTTAATCTTTCAATCCGATGCTGTAACCAATGTATGCTGTAGATGTAGATGTCAATAAACTAAACTTAGAACTTAAAGACGAAGGGATCCGTGTCCTTCAGTGGTTCTCAATAGTACAAGGGCGCAGAGTTCTGCCTCTGCAACTTACCCACGCCATCATTCGATCCAAAGGAAGGGGAAAGGGGGTTCCCGCCACAGTATCAATGGGTACATACATGGTCTTAGTCCGAAACTTTTCAGTCCGAAACATAGTCAGCCCGAAGTGCA
>JAMKCH010011427.1:0-39900 GCA_023653785.1 Ophioderma brevispina
ATGCCAAGCATTCATAATATTGCCTCGACTCCTTGAAATGGCTTGAACATTTTTAATTCTTCGACCAAATTTATGCAACACTGTTATTGCTGTTTTCTCAGCTTAATTGGCTAGCGCGACTCATCCAAGTCCATTTATTCACGTCTAAAATAGTGCATGCTGTTATTGATCAACAACCTAAGCACAGCCAAGTAATTAAAAGCCTGTTGGGTTTAATTAATTACAGCTTCATTAACATACAGGTTGCCTGCCATCAGGAAATGTCATTGCTACGCATTTAGCATGTATTATCAAGATAGATGATTACACACAGGAAGACATGCAGCCGGAAATCAAAACTTAGGGAGCAAAACAAGCCTGCTGCTTTAGCTCCGTGATGTCATGCCATGGTTGATTCTTGTCTGAGGTGCTCCTTTCGTTTCACTGACAAGTTAGCCAGATGATTGTGGCAAGCAGCTCCTGTGGATGAGTTGTTGTGCATCATTAATGCCATCTTATTTCCTCCACACATGGCGAAAAAATATGTAAACTTGTAAGCTAGAATCTGCAAGAAAATTATGTAAAATTTACAAAATTATTGTTACTAAATTATGTAAAATTTCATTTAGGTAAAAATGTTCATTTTGAGTTAAAGGTATGCAACAGAAGATTTGAGACACCCCAATATATTTGAGTCACAATAAGTAATTCTCATATAGATGATTTTCAAACTCAATAGATTTTGCCTTCTATTTGGGTACAGAAAATGTTTAAAAGAGGTGAGAAGAAAAGAGTGATTTGATTATGTTATATTTCAATGAATGAATTTTGTATTGGTTTTTATATCCTACACGAATTAGAAATTTCATAATTTTGTGCCAAAGAAAACATTCTCAAGTTAACCTTTTGAAATTAGATAGGGGATATTTTTTTTTTTTTTTTTTTTTATTGATGGAAAGCTTACATCACAACAAAAATCCAGATACTATTCGATTAGGAACGGACACATGATACGTGAAATACTCTCGTTGCACCTTTATTTAGGTAAAAAGAAATTACTTACAGTGCCCCACCCCAATTTAGAACATGGTCTGTTTATAGGGAAGGCCATCCCAACATAACTCTAATTCAATTTCATTGAATCCGACATAACATTTTAAGATGAGCGGTAATGTGTATATTTCATGAGCACATTAGAGATACTGCGACAACTATTTCGTTACATAAACAAACCATATTTTAGTCTCTAGCATTAGGAAATAGGAAGAAGCAGATAGGTCTTAGAACAAAACACAACCACCTTTATTTTGAAGGCATAAATATATGAGATTTAGAGAAAATGATGGTTGTGAGTTGCGAAATATTGTGAGCAGGGATGGATTTTAGGCCCCGAAAGTGACCTTTTGGGCTGCCAATAAGCGAAATAATTTTTGTTAAATATTTTTAAGTAAACAACATTACTAACTTTTTTTATGGTATCCTTTCGTTATGATATAGGTTTTATATGGCCATGCATAAAGGGTTCGGTCTATATACTAATGTGGGTGACATGATGATTAAAAGCGTGTGTGTTTTTTTTTTAGCGGAAAAAAAGGAGTTTGGGGCTAAAATTCTAGAACCTTTAAATTGCCTATCAAACAGAAATCTTAATATAAAATGCTCAGAGATGATGTATTGAATCATGATTACGTTGTTTTGCCCTAAGAAATAATTAAAAATCTGATTTCTCAAAGTTTTTAGCTCAAAAACGTGATTTTTTGACCCAAAAAACCACCCTTGCCACCAAGTTTATGACACAACAATAATTTTTAAAGATTATTTTAATTACTATCCTTTCGAATAGAAGCGGTTGCGTTTTGTTGTACGAGGGGAGGGGTGTCGACAATTGCAGTACCAAACCTTTAAAATGTTCTATGACTAACATAAGTCGCATAATTTTTACTATAACATTTGTTATGTGTAACATGGAATTGGAATTCTATAATCTTTCTAGGCTGAGGTTAAGTGATATCACTGATCTTGTTGATGGTTATATTCGTTCTGACACCTTAGTGCATGTGCTGTGTTAATTAGACTTAACCGAGCCAATATTCTGCTATAGTATACAGAAATACTCAGAAAGATACAATGCAAAAGAAGAGTTCAGGCATGTAGTCCCAGGTGCGGTGCCAGCGGGCGGGTGGATGGGCAATACATGTCAAGATTGACCTGATATACCTGCCCTGCCCCTGACTAGCCCTGACCCTTCCCTAACCTGTCTAGCATTGAAGGGATGCTCCCAGATAACCTTGATATGGCCGTGATATAAATGGTAAACTATTGGGTCAAAATATGGAACCATTAAAATCCTGCTTAATCATATTCATACAGGTTTGTAAAAAAAGTGATTTCCCTTATAAGCAGAGCCCAAGATATTTGTTTCTTTGATAATGTGCTCCAGAGAGCGTTTTATTTTTCTTTCCAATTTCCTCAGACGCATGTGTTGTTTCCTAAGAATGTTTCCCAGACTGTATTTACCCTGTTTGGATATGACATTGAAATATCCAGATCTATTGAACATACAAAACATTGCAGAAGGAGCTCATACTTTCTTAGAAACCCCTTTTAAGTCATCATTCAATAGCATGCATTAAATGTAAACATTACTAAATTGAGCCATTTATATAATTGCTTTGACTATCACATGACAAGAAATTCTATGTGATATCATTATACATGTAAAAAATTAATATTGTCTGCCTATTTTTGTGCAGTAGTAAAAAAAATAAAATCATCACTTGCTCAAATTTTGAGAGTAAAATTTGATCTTGGATATCACTTAGTGAAATTAAACGGTCAAATTTGACCTCATGATATAGTTTTCTATCACACTCGTAGGCAAATCAGTATTTGTATACTATCATGCTCAAATGCTCAAGAGCATATGTGGTCCAGGGCTCGAGATTGTTAGACCGTTGAAATTGCGAGTTCGAGCTCTGCTGTGGTTAACATGTAAATGTCCCTGGGCAAGATACTTAATCTCTTTTGCCTCATCGACCCAAGTGAAATGGGGAGCTGTTATGGGTAATATTACAATATAAGTGCTGATAAGCTTGTGTGCTTGTAAGGCATGCCTTTGAGCAGCCACCTAGATGAAGCGAAATGCTTGTGCGGCATAATAATAATTGGTAACAGCACTTTGAAACTGTTTACAGTGATTAAGCACTATATAAAAACTTGTTATTATTATTATTAAATGCAATCAATAATGATCATGTACACTGGGTCCTCTCAACTGACGGCCCGCTTGCCAAATCCAGGCCACTGACTGATGATGTTTGGCCCACCAACCCCCCAAAATATTAAGAAAATATAAGAAAATAAAATGTATTTGGCTCTCGACAATGTGTCTTTGAAATCATTTGGCCCTTTGGCAAGTATAGTTGAGAACCCCTGTATGAATTACACCGATTTGAGCCATGCGATAGTTTACAATCACATGGCTTGAAAATAAAAGAGCTGATATCATGATATAAAACAAATATTGACTGCCTATATTCGTGCAATAGTAAAAATATATCATTTGGTCAAATTTGGACTTCTGAATTTAGCATTGTGCTATATTCTTAAGCACAGGCAGTCAGTATTTGTATAATGATTGTAACAAATTTCTTTTTTTTTCATGCAGTGCTGCCAACTCATGTCCATCAAGTCCCCGCGGCGGAACCGGGCCGCGGCGAGTGACACCCGACCTGCAGGCGGCTGCCCTTGCAGCTGTAGCAGTGACGGCGTCAGCTACAGAGGAAAAGGAGGGCCAGTCGTCAGGCAACGATGTGGGCAGTCCCAAAGAGGAGACGAAGCCTCCCTATTCATATGCTCAGCTCATCGTCCAAGCTATCATGTCAGCGCAAGACAAGCAGCTGACACTGAGCGGGATATACGCGTACATTACTAAGGCATATCCGTACTATAGGTCAGCGGACAAGGGCTGGCAGGTGAGTTATCCAGGAATTTTAACAACTAGAAAATTAGCGGAACAAGTCCCATGTGCACAAGAGGAAAGCATTCCATGTTTGGAATATCCATGCTCATGAATTTGAAGTCGTGAAAATTGAGTTCAGCAAGAAAATTGTTTATTGCACAAAATTCATGTTGGCGTGCATAACTTTAAAGGTGCTTGTCCCGATTTGTCTCTGTCATGTTCTCTACTTGATTATGAGAGCTTGGTACTTCCATCCGCTCAATACTGATGGTAGAAGCGATAATGCATATTGCAATGAATTTATTTACTATACTGTGCTAATATTGATGGTTAACCATTAAAACAGCAGTTTTTTTGTCTCTATCTTGAGAGAGAAATGGATTTGAAGGCTGAAATTTGAGGATGACAATGAGGACAAATAGGGCCTTTAATCTGATATCAAAATTGATGCTACCTCCAGGTAAGTCAGAGGTTCCCAAAGACGATCAGAAGTTCAGAACAAGCACCTTTAAGCTGAACACAAACTTAAGAATGCAGAATAAAAACAATCACAACCAAATATGAATTATTTTAGAACTGTTATAGAATTATTCTCCCTGAAGCACCATTGATCTGATTTCCTTGATAAACAAATGCAAAATGGGGGATGACATAAGAATTTAAAAAAAACATTCATGACTTGTTCATGACAAAGTTTTTCAAGAAAGTCTTGGCCTGCTTCTTGTGGAGTGAGTGTGTAGACTAATTTACAATGGAAGGAAGTGTGGATTAGATTAGCAGTAACTAGTTTAACAGCTAACGATAGCGGTTGCTTCCCATGTAAGTATAGAAACTCGATTCCATGTTGAAGTTGTTTACTTAAAATCGATTCTCTGAATTGGCCAGGATAAGTCTCTCCTCCAGGGCCCAGTGAACATTATGACTGATTTGTAGGTTCTAGCTCTGTACACTGAGTTACAATATGCTCATCCACCAAGGACACAGTTCAGTGGGTTGTACTTGTACATACATTGATATGAACTAACCTTGTGTGATTTGGGTATCATATATCATGCCCAAAACCAGGGGTGTATTTTCTAAATGCATTGGTGAATGAAATCTACTGAACTGTGCCAAGGGAATTGAGATTTTACTAGCTCATAGTGGTATTTGTTTCACTGCTGTACAGACTGAAAGCAGATTTGTTCACTGCCTACTGCAGTTGATGTTTTCTACCAAGGTTTCGATAATCAATTGGCACAGATTTAATTGGTTGATTCACCCACTTGGCACCCATCCACTCAAACAAAGAGGATGAAAACAATTTGTTCAAGCTATATTTTGGCCTAATGGTAACCTAAGTAGAGTAGGACCCTGTAGATTGTTAAGTCTAAGACCCTGGCATTCTACCAGGGGTTTTAACCCCCCTGAGGTCTACAACTTATGAGATTGGCTCATTTCATGGTATAACATGATATGACCTCCGAGTATCCAATCAAAAACATTCTCTATTTGTGGATGCAACTTTTAAATTTTCTTACCGTATTTCCGATTGGCTATTTCATCATATTTAACACTGAGAATAACCATCATAAGGGGGCTAAGTTATATGGGGGATGTACAGGTTATTAAGGAAATTCAGGTCAAAGGTTATTTAAGGGTCATCTGAGGTTGCACAAAATAATGCTTTCATAGAAATCGCTGAGTATCAGCAGTGTTGCTCAGAGTAATCTTGAAATGTGAGGGGTTGTGGGATGAGAAGTTGGAGGGTCATCTAGGGCTCAAAGAAGGTCATTGCTGGAAAATGCTTCCACAAAGGTCATCAAATGGGTTATTTGAGGACATGCCCCAGATGCCATTTTTCCATACAGTGGAGTAGGTATCTGCCAAAGTTGCTTGGATCTTCTTGCATATGAGGTGGCAGCAGCTAAATATGTTGGTGGAGCCAGCTCACTGTTGATTGGTTGGGGTTTGGGAAGTCTATATCCACCGGTGAACGAAAGATAGGGCACTCATTGAGAATGTGATTCGCAGTCTGTTATGGAGAGCCACATTGGCAGGCTGAAGATGGTCACAGCGCCCATCGGTGCATATTGCTGTTGAAATGTCCGATTCCTGTGCAAATCCTGTTAAAGGTGACCCATTCCTTATGAGGAAGATTGCTACCAGGTGTGAGTTCTGTCATAGGTGTGATAGTGAATTGGTCTGGTCTTGGAGTATCTAGCCAGGTAGTGTTCTATGTCTGTAAGATGCTGAATGGGGAGCTGGAGAGTTTAGCAGTGTGTCGACAGAGGTGTCAACGAGAGCGCAGTCTGTCTGCCGAGCTGGTGTGATTCTCTTACAGTGTTATGCAGCAATAATTGCTTGTTGTCCAACAGAGCCTTATTCACCAGTTTGAGTGTGATGTTCTCTCCGAAGCACTGCAGGTGCAATGCCTGAAAGCACTGGGAACAACTCAGATGGAGTAGGACGAAGGCAGCCAGTAATGGTTGTCATGGTCTTGTTGAGTACTGTGTCCAGCTTCTTTGTGTGAGAGCTATTGCACCATGCTGGGACGGCATATTCCGCAGCGCTGTAGACCAGAGGCAGACCGGTGGTACGTAGAGTGGATGGGCTAGCACCCCATGAAGATCCAGCAAGGTGGCACAGGAGGTTATTCCTCAAAGATACCTTTGATACTGAATCGAGATGCTGCCGATCAAGCTTCACTCCCAGATAGTATTGTACGGCAGTGGTGCTCCATTGAGGTTGATTTGAAGCTGGCGATGAGCCTCTTTGGTGTTGAGGTGGAAGGCAGTAGCTGTGGTCTTGGCTTCACTCAGCTTGAGTCTGCAGGTCTTGAGATATGCTGCAAGTAGGCCCATATCTTACTTATATTGCTTAGAATGATCATTGAGGTACAGGTTGTACGGAGTGTTCAGCAGTCAAAGGTCATCAAGAGGTCATTTGGATTTTTTGTTTGGAAAGGTTAAGAAATGCCTCCACAGAAATTGATGGGTATTTACCAGATGGTGTATTGAGTCAATCCCACAATACACCAGTTTGGGGAAATTTTAGCTCAATAAGGTCATGTGATCCCACAAAAATTGTATTCTTAACACATACAGACCCTGACCGTTACACTCATTTTAGCCCACATGTCATTAGATATCGAGGGAGCATTGAAGTTGTTGAAAAAACTTTGCCCACAATTGAGAAAAAACCTTCTGCCACCCAATCTAAAAAAGTTGTAATTTGAAATAAAAACTTTGCTGTGAGAGTATACTCCTGAGTGTGTGGTTTACTCATAACATGTGCTTTTAAAATACTGTAAAGGGGGGGGGGGGCCTTGGGTGTCTTACACAAATTAATACTGATTCCATATGTATTGTTAGTTGCATACCAATAAAACATATCAGGAAGCTCTGCTGGAAACATAAACAATGAAAAGCAGCAAACATCTCCACTGATGTTGGGCTGGTATCATTGCGAAGTATGACTAGTCATTAACACTTGTTCATTTGGGGGAAATATTTTCATGAGATTAATGTTCAATTTTTGCTGTAAACATGTTGTCTAAAATTGTAGAAAACATAGGGAATAGTCAGGATGTTTTGAACAATCCCAAAATGCATTGCAATGTGCCTGTACTGTGCTGTACTAAACACATGTCAGTACTTAAGGATGAAATGTGTTTCAAAAGTTAACAACCACAAGACAAATCATGATCATGCAAAAAATTCCTAAGTACTCAGGCTTTGTGGGCTTTAATGAGGGTAAAAGTCGGGTTTTTGTGTTTTAAGAATGTTTTGTGGGATCACATGACCGTATTGAGATGAAATTTCCTAAACTAAGTGAATTGTGGGATACTCAATAACCCTATGGGGAATAGTGGTTATTTTTTGATTTGATTTTCGGACAATGTCCTGGAGAGCCCAAGAAACCTATACAGGGAAGCTTATTTCCATTGGGTCCAATTTACCGGGACGGAATTGGGACAGCAAGGGGTAATCACCACCTACTCTTTTTCGACACGGATGTTGATGTGCATGACACAGGTATAACTCTCGTCCATGAGGACCGACGGCTTCTTAACGTCCCCTCCGAGGACGGGGTATGATTCAGGGTTCATTTGCCCAAGGTCCACTGAACCACGGGGAGAGGCGAATTCCAATTTCAATCAAATCTCTTGTACAGATTAAAATCCAGAATTTAGTACCCGAGTAAATCCCTGCCAAGTGGTGCATGCCCGGGCGGTGGAAACCAGGGACCTCTAGCACCAAAGGCTAATACCTAACAAGTGGGCCACGCGCTCTCCACTTGCAGTAAAAAAAAATAGGAAAACCCCCAAGAACACCCATGAATATAATATTACCTGTTCTCTCTTCTCTCTCTCTCTCTACAGAATTCAATTCGACACACTGTCCGCAACGCTATTTCATTAAGGTGCCCAGGTCACAGGAGGAGCCAGAGTAAGGTAAGTCCTTTTGGAGGTTAGACCCCGCATCAGAAGCCCCATTTAATGGAGCAGCTACAGAAGCGAGACAACGAGGGGTTCATGCTTCAGAAACCACCGTTTGGTGGCGTGATCGTCAATGGAACATTTGACTTCCCCATTGACCGAAATCCCTGTTTTCATAAAAACGTGGCCAACCATCTGATATTAAACCCCATAGACTGACGAAGATATCACTTCTGTGTGATGTTACTGAGGCCTAAAGAACAAACAGAAAAATGATTTAGAAAAAGGAATTGGGAGAAACCCCCGATGCCGAAAATTTTTTCAGTTATATCTCATTTTTAGCACAAAATAATGATTCAAATTTTTAGTCTACAAACTGCTTAAATCCCTTGGAATTTCCATAAATTCGGGACCAAATTACATTGAAAAGTCGTCGTTATTGCCCATTCACACATCTTAAAATTGGCATACTTCCAAGTGTACTATTTGGTGTTTCTAGATAAATACTTGGGTTTTCGCATAACAAAATTTAAATGTTCCCCTAGAATCGCATATAAATTATGGTTTTCAATGAAAATGGAGACATTATGAAATCGGCTATTAGAAAAGGGGAGGAAACTTTGGTCTTCACTGAGACCAGGATTGGTCACAGTGTAGCTTTGAGAAGGTGCTAAAATTCATGCCACCCTGATCCTGAGACATGCAACTTTCTGGTCAACAGGTTTAAAAAAAAATGGGTCAACTTGAAACATGCTCAAGTACAGGTAGCTATGTCATCACATTATCAGGAGTAAATATTCAATAAAGCCTGTAGGCAGCATTCGAAATAAGGCGCTTCTTCGCTTCAAATACCCACAAAATGAGACGAGGACCTTAACTGTGTACCTTAAGGGTCTGTGAGACTCGTAAAAATACAACTTCCAGATTCCCAATGCTATCCTGTGTTACGGGACAATTTAAAAGTTAGGGTCCCATGGACCACTTTGTATGTTTTCTTATTTTGAAGCCTCCGTAGGATGACCTTTCTTTGCGACCTCTGTTTACAGGTCAAAGGACAAAAGGTCAAATGTAAAAGTGCTCAAATATATACACGTGCCATCTAAGTTTGTCTATAGTACAATGCAGCGGTGAGTGACCTCTCTCTGCCAATGGTTAATGCTTGCTCAAAAGTCAATAATGTCAAAAACTTGAAAAATGTCAGTGAAACAATTAACTAGATGTTCCCATGACATTCACACAACCTGTGTGTGTGGGTGTGTGGGTGGGTGTGTTGGGGTGTGTGTGACATGTGTGTGCAGGTGTGTTACAGTTTGGATTTCATGTACAAAAGAGGGTGAAACTTACAACATAAACTGCCTTAAAACATTTGCCTGGAGGGGTAGGACAAAAGGAATAGTGCTCCCGTGTAATGCATGTTGCAAAAAGAGAGTACGACCTTCGGGCCACCTAATCATGATGGCAGGTTGGACACATTCAATAGAGATACCTGTATTTAAACACTTTTTTTGATCAGCTGATCATCATCAGTTCATCAAGGATTTGGCCCTCAGTAATGCTCTTGCCTTTAAAAATTCACAAAATACAAAATTTTACCCACCAAGCATGCTGCATGTGTTGGCTTTCCAGAAAAATGTTTGAGTTGTTCATTCCAGCTGACACGTCGCTCGTACCGGACCCCGTTACCAAAATTTCAAGTAAACCAGAGATTTGAATGGCTACGGTACTCGGAGCCCAGTGGCGGGTAATGAGGAAGAAGGCATTAGTACCAATTAAAAAAAATGACCCTTACACAATGGCGAAAGATCAACTCTTAATTGAAACACAATATATTGGCGAACAACTTTTATATTTGGTTGAAATTTGTGAGTGTTTCTTTCATGTAAGTACTTGCACTGATAAACTTGTTAAGAAAGAATTTAGTGGGAAGATTAAGAAGAATTTGCGGAATTTGGTACTTAAAAAGAAATGGGTTTTTTATGGCAAAATATTTTTGATGCAAACATAAATTGTTTGTACTTGTGATGATCACAAAACAATAGTTGATTATGGGTAAAAATTGTGTCTTGTTTGTTAATTCTTTACCCCCATGCAAATGGGATGAGCATTTTGTTCTTATCTATGGGTAAAAAGATTAGCATATTAATGCCAAATGTGAAGATGTAGGATTTCCAGGAAGTCTGGAAAAGTTCGGCATTCGTTCTTTGACGGTTTCACCATTTGCGGGGAGAGCCTTGAACTGGGCAGTCAATATGAATGGAGCATTTACACAACAGTTCCATAGGTTTGATTTCTCTCTAAACAAACCCAATGGCCTTGAAAGAGGTGAATGCCATTGTTTTATAATTACCCGCATTTATTCCAACACCAGTTTGAGGCTATCACCTGCAAAGGGCAAATCTGATGCAAGAGCGATCGACTGGAAAGTCAGTTGGTATTTTTTATCGTTTAGAAAGAAAGTTAAAGTTAGATTTTTCTCTTTTCCGTAGGCAAACTTATTTTGTTTCAAGGACAGTACTAGTGGAACCTGTAAAAACTTAGCACATTCCACATATTTGACAGTCTTGTACCAGTTTCTACTGAATGATTAATTACAGCTGCCATGCCAAAGAAAGATTCTACTGCAGACCGTCTTGTGAAAAAGCAACTTTTGTTGGACCATTACTAACAAATTATGCCCTGTCGTATCACAGGTTTCTGACCAGCATCTCGTTCACCACCCCCCCCAGGTTTCTAGTGGTTTCACCCCAGATAGTTTGTCTAGGGAGAGTTCACCGGCATCCGACACCGAGCCAGGATCAGGGGACCACGCGTGGTTGTGGACCATCAGAGGATAACACAGTACATGCAAGAAGTGAGTTGTGATATTTTTACCCATTTTGTTAAAATGCAGCAAGTGTTGCAATTAAAGTGAGAGATTATTGTGGACTGACCTTGTCATTCATATGTATGATTTTGTTTCTGTGTTTTAATTTCATAGCAGCAGGCGGGCAGACAGACATCCTATCATTGACTATTGGTCAGGTTGTAGATTAAAGTGAAAATCAAACACGCAAACGACAGCAAAGTCTTGGAGGGCTGGTGTATTAAAGGAGGAGGACCCGATGTACGTAAACATGAAGTGTCATATGGTAGAATGGCTTCACCCAAAAAACCCATCTGTATAAAGTGTTGTGCTGATGTTTCATTCAGTTTGAGTGAGAACTAAAACATGGTTTTGTTATCCCCATAGAAAACTGTGTTAAAGTAATATTGGTCGACCCAAAAAGGGGAGGCCAGTTTTCTCATAACTTCCAAACCAAAATCCTCTAGCATTAGATTTTACAGGATACTTGAGAAAAATAGTATCTTTTTCAGATACTAGTACCAAAATTTTGACCACTTAGGCGACGAAAAAGAAAACCCTGTCTTACGGGGCGAGCGGACCTTTCGTGTAGGGTCGGTCGTCGGGCGAATTTTTTCTTTTCTTTTTTTTTTTCTTTTCTAGAGCGTAAAAAGTGGCTAAAATAGCCCAAAATCTGAAAATCATGAAACAATTAAAAAAAAAAAAAAAAGAAAAAAAGGAAAAAGGGAACAAAATAAAAAGAAATATTAAAAAACAAAAAATAAAAAAAAATAAAAAGAAAATACAAAACACAATAAGAAAAAGAAAAAAAAAAAAAAAAAGAAAAAGAAAAAAAAAAAAAACAAAAAAAAGAAAAAACAACAAAAATAACAAATGAAAAAAAAAAAACAAAAAAAAAAACAAGAAAAAAAAAAAAAAAAAAAAAAAGAAAAAACCTAAAAAATTAAAAAAAAAAAAAAAAAAAAAAAAAAAAAAAAAAAACAAAAAAAAAAAAAAAAACAAAAAAAAAAAAAAAAAAACAAAAAAAAAAAAAAAAAAAAAAAAAAAAAATGAAAAAATGTTTACAAACAAATTTCTAAACAAAATTTGCCAAAAATTGATAAAATTGGGCTTAAAAACAGGTGATTTTACATGATTTTGGAAAAACTTAAAAAAAAAAAAAATCTGCAAAAACTGAAATCAGGGTCGGTCGGGCCCGTAATAATAACAGGGTTTTTTTATTTCGTCTCGCCTTATGGTTAAAATCAATGGGGTTCTGAGATGAGGCTATTAGAGATCGGACCATGGCCCTTCAATTGTTTAAATGGGCAGAAGTCCAAAGGGTTATTGAGTCATCCCACCAATGACCTGTTTTGGGAAGGGAAATTTTCACTCAATAAAGGTCATGTGATCCAAAAAAATCCTATTTTAACACATAAAAATACCTGGACTCTTTTAACTCATTTGAGTTACAATGCACTAGTACTTAAGGGGACTTATACCATTCAAAATAAAATCTTTAGTTCCTTAATTCTCAACAGGAACATGATCAAATTAATTGCAGTCAATTTGAAACAAAAACAAATGTATTTTGGATACCGCGTGCACCGTTGCCCATGCAAACAGTGGCCATCTTGGATTTTAATGCATTTACGGAAAAAAGATTTTAAGGAAAACATAATGACTATTGTTGTCCTTCTAAGTATAACATCAAAGTAATCGTATAATCTATGTCAGTACAGAGCCCCTTTTTACATTTTTGACATCGATGTATGATTTTTTACCCCTGCACTATTTTTGGACGGGGAAACACGTTAAATGTTGTAAAACAAAATCTAGAAAATCTACAATAATGCACGATTTTGCAAAAAGGAGGCTCTGTAAGACATAGATAATGATAAAAAAAAACCTTACTGACAATTTTTGAGTCAATCGGTTGTACAGGTCCAGAGAAAAATGGTTTGTGTAAAAATAACCCATTGTGCGTAAAACGCGTTTTAAGTCTAGAATCGCCGATTTTCCTTATTATAAACACTTTATAGTTATAAATTTGGTCCAATTTATAAAAAAAATTAAAGATGATTTAGCAACCATTTAACTGTTAAAATACCGTTAGCGCCACTAATTTACATTGTTTTAATTTATTTTGTTGTTTAATATCGCTGGTTGAAAAACAATAAAATACATAAGAATTATACTGAATCGCCGATTTTACTTATTATAAACATTATAGTGTAATTGCGTCCCAATTATAAAAAAAAATTGGAAGACTGAATTTAGAAACCATTTTAACTGTCAGCCGGCACTCGAAACGTGCAAAAATATTTGTTTTTAATTTTATGGTTTGTTTGTTTAATATCGCTGGTTGAAAAACAATAAAATACAAAGAATTAACAGTTACAGTATACATTTGTTTAGGAAATTCATTTTCCACCAAATTTTTTTACCGGTATATGTTTGGCTTTGATCGAACCATAATATGATCGATTGTCGAGTTGAAACCAAATAAAAATGCCATTTCAAAGATAAAATTACACAGAAAAAATGAAAAATTACATAAACTGAAACTTACTAAATACTCAAATTTAAGCTATTGATTGTGGTATAAGTCCATAGGATTTTTTTTATCATAATCCCGAAATTTTGTTGTGGTTCCTTAAATTGAACACTTGTTTATCCCTTAGTACTGACATAGGTTTAGTTACAGTACAATATAGGCACATGGCAATGTATTTGTGTGATTGCTTCAAAATACCTCTGTAGGATGTCTAACATTTGCAGGGAAGTTTGTAATCGTGTAAACAGGTCTTTTTCAATCGATGCCCCAACAAACCGTCCATTTCAAATCTGAAATTCTAGCACAAAAACATATTTGGTTTCACATGTGAATACGTGTGAAATTGCAAGATATTTGAAAAAACTTTAGGGTCTGTTGCACAAAAGAGTGAGACAGGGTCTAAAGTAGACCTGGTCTAAGTGTCATTTTGTCCCACCAGAAAAGAATTTTCCTTTCATAACGCAAGGTATTTTGTATTATTTTGAAATGCATTTAATCGTTCAAAATTTGCTAGTTCTTACGAAGAAAAGTGCGAATAACTATCAATTTAAGGCAAAACTAATTTTGACTTAGACCAGGTCTTTAAACTTTAACCTGCCGTTAACTTTTTGTGCATACGGACCTTGAGACCGACAGTATTGCAGAGGACACCATTGTTGTAAACAATCAGGGTATTTTAGGCTATTGAAGAGACTGACAACCCTACAGGTTGTCGTACTGTCCCCAGGGCCTAAAAAGCAGGCGGACTGAGAAAAGAAATAATGCGCTTAAAGCAGAAAAATCTTGCAAGGTTTTGTTCGGCCTGCCCTAGGAGGAAGACAAAGGGATCACTTTGTCAACTGTGTCTGTTGATGTCGCGGTTGTTGTTGAGGGTCTGTGTTGTTGTTTGTCTGTTTGAAAAAGGGGTTAACTCTTCCTTGTAATATCCACATACTTTGCGGATTTAAACCAAACTTGGGTCACAGGTTGTGCAACATGGCATCCCCCATTTACTGATGAGGTCATAAAGGTTGACATACTAAGGTAAAAGGTCATTTGAGTCAAGTTGTAAAAATAGGATGAAAATGTAAATTGACCTCATTTGAAAGTTGACGTTCAATTGGAACCAAAACTTGGTTTATGGGTTTACATGCAACCTCATTTGTCTGAGTGTCCAAGGTCACATCAAGGTCAAAGGTCACATCAAGTCAAAGGTCCTGTTAGGCGTATCATTCACAAACCAACGGCTAGGACGACACAATCGGGTCCGAGGACTGATGTAGTTTCTGTTATAGATTTCATGGGTAACTTTAATGGTTAAACTACTACTTACTACTTTAGAATTAATCAATGTTTAGATTAATATTGTTTAATACCTTCTGTGAATACAGACCATTGTTTATCGTCAATACAATATATTTGACCAACCAATGTTCAATGCATTTTTTTGTTCACAGCAAGTAAAACGAAGAACTCTAGTCCAGGCTCACCGGTGCAGCCGCCCACACAGGGCCGCCACAGTAACCGTCTCCATGCCCACCATTAGCAACGCCGCCTTCCTATAGCATTTCACCGGCTACCGCGATATAAACCATCCAGGTGCCGGGCACGATTTCGGGCCAAATCTCCGCATCCGTCATACATCTTCCAAGGTTTTGTGATGCCGCAGGCGGTCAGTAACGGTTATGCCGGTCAGCCGGAAGGTGTCAGACGGAGACGGCGGCAAAGATAGCTGTGAACAGTAGAAGCAATGGTGTCGGTAAGTGCTTGCTGATCTTCTGATAAATTGGAGGGTTTGGGGCAGCTTATTTGCATCCCTTCTTATATCAATTGTTTTCAAATCTAGAAACAGAAATACAAAGTAGAGTATGAGACTTTTGCAACGTAACTGGACCGAGTACATATACGATACAATCGAGATACACGAAATCATTATGATGCTTAAACGCATTTCTTAACCTATTAGGTAGAATTTCAAAGTGGAGAAAGCATCGCATACTAGAACATTGAGAAACAATTTGCCTAGGCATGCTAAGCATGAATGGCCCTGTGTGTATGTTTGTATTGAATACCCGAAGCGCCTCAGCCATTACTACTTATAGGCTATGTTAACAGCCCCTTTTTACATTTTTGACATCGATGTATGATTTTTTACCCCTGCACTATTTTTGGACGGGGAAACACGTTAAATGTTGTAAAACAAAATCTAGAAAATCTACAATAATGCACGATTTTGCAAAAAGGAGGCTCTGTAAGACATAGATAATGATAAAAAAAAACCTTACTGACAATTTTTGAGTCAATCGGTTGTACAGGTCCAGAGAAAAATGGTTTGTGTAAAAATAACCCATTGTGCGTAAAACGCGTTTTAAGTCTAGAATCGCCGATTTTCCTTATTATAAACACTTTATAGTTATAAATTTGGTCCAATTTATAAAAAAAATTAAAGATGATTTAGCAACCATTTAACTGTTAAAATACCGTTAGCGCCACTAATTTACATTGTTTTAATTTATTTTGTTGTTTAATATCGCTGGTTGAAAAACAATAAAATACATAAGAATTATACTGAATCGCCGATTTTACTTATTATAAACATTATAGTGTAATTGCGTCCCAATTATAAAAAAAAATTGGAAGACTGAATTTAGAAACCATTTTAACTGTCAGCCGGCACTCGAAACGTGCAAAAATATTTGTTTTTAATTTTATGGTTTGTTTGTTTAATATCGCTGGTTGAAAAACAATAAAATACAAAGAATTAACAGTTACAGTATACATTTGTTTAGGAAATTCATTTTCCACCAAATTTTTTTACCGGTATATGTTTGGCTTTGATCGAACCATAATATGATCGATTGTCGAGTTGAAACCAAATAAAAATGCCATTTCAAAGATAAAATTACACAGAAAAAATGAAAAATTACATAAACTGAAACTTACTAAATACTCAAATTTAAGCTATTGATTGTGGTATAAGTCCATAGGATTTTTTTTATCATAATCCCGAAATTTTGTTGTGGTTCCTTAAATTGAACACTTGTTTATCCCTTAGTACTGACATAGGTTTAGTTACAGTACAATATAGGCACATGGCAATGTATTTGTGTGATTGCTTCAAAATACCTCTGTAGGATGTCTAACATTTGCAGGGAAGTTTGTAATCGTGTAAACAGGTCTTTTTCAATCGATGCCCCAACAAACCGTCCATTTCAAATCTGAAATTCTAGCACAAAAACATATTTGGTTTCACATGTGAATACGTGTGAAATTGCAAGATATTTGAAAAAACTTTAGGGTCTGTTGCACAAAAGAGTGAGACAGGGTCTAAAGTAGACCTGGTCTAAGTGTCATTTTGTCCCACCAGAAAAGAATTTTCCTTTCATAACGCAAGGTATTTTGTATTATTTTGAAATGCATTTAATCGTTCAAAATTTGCTAGTTCTTACGAAGAAAGTGCGAATAACTATCAATTTAAGGCAAAACTAATTTTGACTTAGACCAGGTCTTTAAACTTTAACCTGCCGTTAACTTTTTGTGCATACGGACCTTGAGACCGACAGTATTGCAGAGGACACCATTGTTGTAAACAATCAGGGTATTTTAGGCTATTGAAGAGACTGACAACCCTACAGGTTGTCGTACTGTCCCCAGGGCCTAAAAAGCAGGCGGACTGAGAAAAGAAATAATGCGCTTAAAGCAGAAAAATCTTGCAAGGTTTTGTTCGGCCTGCCCTAGGAGGAAGACAAAGGGATCACTTTGTCAACTGTGTCTGTTGATGTCGCGGTTGTTGTTGAGGGTCTGTGTTGTTGTTTGTCTGTTTGAAAAAGGGGTTAACTCTTCCTTGTAATATCCACATACTTTGCGGATTTAAACCAAACTTGGGTCACAGGTTGTGCAACATGGCATCCCCCATTTACTGATGAGGTCATAAAGGTTGACATACTAAGGTAAAAGGTCATTTGAGTCAAGTTGTAAAAATAGGATGAAAATGTAAATTGACCTCATTTGAAAGTTGACGTTCAATTGGAACCAAACTTGGTTTATGGGTTTACATGCAACCTCATTTGTCTGAGTGTCCAAGGTCACATCAAGGTCAAAGGTCACATCAAGTCAAAGGTCCTGTTAGGCGTATCATTCACAAACCAACGGCTAGGACGACACAATCGGGTCCGAGGACTGATGTAGTTTCTGTTATAGATTTCATGGGTAACTTTAATGGTTAAACTACTACTTACTACTTTAGAATTAATCAATGTTTAGATTAATATTGTTTAATACCTTCTGTGAATACAGACCATTGTTTATCGTCAATACAATATATTTGACCAACCAATGTTCAATGCATTTTTTTGTTCACAGCAAGTAAAACGAAGAACTCTAGTCCAGGCTCACCGGTGCAGCCGCCCACACAGGGCCGCCACAGTAACCGTCTCCATGCCCACCATTAGCAACGCCGCCTTCCTATAGCATTTCACCGGCTACCGCGATATAAACCATCCAGGTGCCGGGCACGATTTCGGGCCAAATCTCCGCATCCGTCATACATCTTCCAAGGTTTTGTGATGCCGCAGGCGGTCAGTAACGGTTATGCCGGTCAGCCGGAAGTGTCATCGACGGAGAACGGCAGCAAGATAGCTGTGAAAGTAGAAGGCAATGGTGTCGGTAAGTGCTTGCTGATCTTCTGATAAATTGGAGGGTTTTTGCAGCTTATTTGCCATCTTTATCTCAATTGTTTCAAATCTATAACAGAAATACAAAGTAGGTATGAGACTTTTTGCACCGTACACTGGAACGAGTACATATACGATACAATCGAGTACACGAAATCATTACTGATGCTTAACCGCATTTCTTAACATATTAGAATTTCAAAGATGAGAAAGAAATGCGCATCGCATACTAGAACATTGAGAACAATTTGCCTAAGCATGCCTAAGCATGAATGCCCTGTGTGTATGTTTGTATTGTATACCCGAATCGCTCAGCCATTACCACTTAGGCTATGTTAACAGCCCCGTGTATCAGGGTGGCCTGGGTGGCTCAGTGGTTAGAGCATTCGCCCTGTGTGCGAAAGGTCTGGGGTTCAATTCCCTGCCCAGGCGTGGATGTCCAGGAATTTTTCCAGGGTGTTCACGCTTAGGCATGTTTTGTATGTCCGTGTTAAAATTGTTATCAATGTTCTAGTATTTGGTGCATGTTTCCTTTTTCCACCTTTTAATCTGTAAGAGAGTTATGAAATATGGGTCACATGAGGTAATTGTTAGAAAATAAGTCATGAAAATTAAGGTGCATTTTGTGATTCAAAGCACCTTCACTTTTTGTGTATGGTTTACTAGATATATTTGGGATAAGGTTTTTTGTAAATTTAAGTGTAGGGATATTCCGATTGGTACCGGTACCGATATCGCTTGAATTGGATCAGTATTGGTGATCGGAAAATCTCCCGTTCTACCGATCGATTACGCCATGGTGTTCAAGCACAGCACTATAAACAGTCTGGCATTCAAACACAGTATAAATATTCAGCGATATTAAAATCTCCCAATATGTTTTCTTTTTGGAGGTAAGTTGGTGAGTTGAGGCTGCTGATCATGAAATGCCTCCTTAAGTGAAAGGTATCAGGTATCATTTCACAGAAATTTGTTTTGTAGTTTTGTACAGTTAAACCCATTGGTCCGTATTCAAAAAGTAGTCAGTCCATGGACTATAGTCCATGGACTAACTCTTAGTCCAGGACTAAGTCCTACAAGGAAGGACTTTCTTATTCCCATACTAAGTCCTAGACTAAAGTTAGTGTATAGTTTAGTCCTACCATGTAAGACTTAGTCCTGGATTAAGAATTAGGTCATGGACTAACTTCTTTGTGAATACGGGCCATTGAGATTGTATTTGGATTTTATGCCATGTATTTTCAATACTACAGGGTGAGTAAAAAAAAACTTGACCCGGATTGTGTCCGCCATTTTGAGTTTTTAAATAATATATATAACGTATGTGATACCATCGGAAAGCCTATTTCATTATCTTTAATTTGCTGCAAAGATAATTCCAATCGGTTAAGTATAGGCCGAGCTACAGTCTTTTGAATCAAGTAGTCCGGTTTTCACCCTATCCACGGATTCCCATTTGAATGCACGGCGCCCGACAAAGCAAATGTGATTCCGTGGATTCAAACGACTGTAACTCGGTCTATACCTAACCGATGTGAATGATCTTCGCAGCAAAATTAAAGATAATGAACTAAGCTTTCAGATGATATCACATATGTAAGATATATGTTACTTGGAAATTCAAAATGGCGGACACAATCAGGGTCAGTTTTTTTTGACTCGCCCTGTATAAGGCACTGTAACTAATATAATGAATTGTTTCTTTCTCAGAAGCCAAGCCACTTGTACAAGTTCCTAAAGTAATGGCACAGACCAAAATGATGATGGCCCAGCCACCAGTACCACACCAGCAGCAACAACAACATCAACAGCAACTGCAGCATCAACAGCAACAGCAGCAACAACAACAACAACAGCAACATCAACAGCATCAGCAGCAACAACATCAGCATCAGCAGCAGCAGCAACATCAGCAGAACATGCCCCCACAACCAGCCCCTGGCCAGCACATAGTTACAGTATCAGGAACATACCAGCCTCCTGCCAGCCTCTATCATCACATAGCAACTACGGCCACGGCAACGGTCGCCGCCAGTTCTCCGCTGGTCATGTTGGCCACCACCTCGGCTGCCCAGTCCGTCAACAGTCCCGCCAAACGGCCACTTAGCGGAATCACAGAGGAGGAAGAAAGCAGGGACGACCATAGTAAAAAAATCAAAACTGAGAGTTCGGAAGGCTGAACGGGTAGTACTACTAACCAAAATTTATAGAACGGCCAAAAAATAACAAAATGGTGTGTTTCATAGGCTGCATTGCTTGTGAGATGAACCATTTGGAACATTGACATGGCCTGCCAAATGAAATGATAAAAACAAAATGTAGCCATAGTTTAGAATAGGGTAGTTCCTAATCTTTGTAGTTGTCAAATCTGTGTGATGAAAAAAAAGGGAGGCTGTGAACATATCATAAATTTTGTTTTCTTTGAGCAGCTTGTGTCGTCGGCTGAATGCAGGCATGTCGTAAATGCAGGCGCTGCTGTGTGAAACGCCCTCATGGACAGGTTTGTGAATGCAGCAAACCCATTCTCATAATTATTTCAGGTGCTCGGAAGTATAGCTTTACAACTCAAGTCATGGACTCCTGGTTGGCAAGATAGCTGTGTGTTACCCAGGCGACCATCTTGAGAACTACAGACCTAAGAAGATTGTTTGTCGGAATATATTGAACGCACAGCAGCTTCTGTAGATATCACTTGATGTTTGCATTTTCCTGGTTGACGACGCTCACAAGTACACATTTTATAGTTGCTGAACAGTTTATACATTACTATAGGTTGCTATTGGATCTTGATTTCAGATGGTACTATAAATTTGTATATCTGCGTGTCATCTGGGATCGTCGTGTAAATTTCCTTGGGAATGTGTAATCGAAACATGTTTGCCTTAATAATCATTTCACTTGTTGATTGTTCTCATTTACAAACTATCCTTTCATGTACACAATAGTTATGTGTGTGTGAACCATTTCTTGACAAAATGGCGGTGTCAATTGGATTGAAACACTGAGGAGGGCTACTTGCGACGATGTGGCTTGCAAAGTATGATTTTGCCTACAGCACCCAGCAGTAAAATAACACAAAATAATGTACTGTCCTAAATGACTATGGGCGGGAGTTTCCCTTTTATCGAGCTCAATTTTGCTGCACCGATCATCATGATCATGACGTGGCAGGTCCATCTTCCGTTTAAGCGATTAACCAATTGTCGGACTTTCCCATTTTTATTAACCGTAAACTGAAAGCCCTAGCAACAATTTACCTCTGTTATGTTCAAAACTTCTGGTTTTAATTTTTTACAATTTTAGGGGATGTTGACAATTCCATGTTTCTCTCAACCTTTTTTTTTTGTGTATGAATTTGTCAAAGTTTAACATGCAAGTACAAGATGCTTAAATTCTTTGATAAAATATTTACCCAATCCAGGCATTGATGAATTTACCATTATTTGGGGTGGGGGGGCTGTCGGAAGAATTTATTTTGAAACAATCCCTATTTATAATGAAATTCAACGGGGCATTATTACCATTTCCCCCAAAGTGTCTTCTGTGTACTAGTGTTTGTAACAAAAACGGGGGAGGAGTTACAAGTTGAAAAAAATGTCATTTTTGTCCGCATCAAAATTGTTGACGCCTTTTTAAGAGTGTTTTTACAGTAATCATGTGGAAAATTGATTGTTCTTATACTGTACTGTTCCCAACCCATCAACTTTACATGTTTTTTTGATAAGAAATTATCTTGTGAGTGTAAGGTCATTAAATGCAATAATATGTAGGGTTCACTCTTTGAAATACTGACTTGATTTCAGTCACATTTTCAGTGATTTAATCTCGGTAGATTTATTCAGGTTTACTTCCAGTGGCATTATTACATTAAAGATGGTCTGCGGATGTCTGGTTATGGCAGCAAGTCTATGTATTGAAACTTTGCACGTGCAAGCTTGTCAATACCTAAACAAGCTTGCAAGTGCAAGCTTGTTTAGGCATTGACAAAGGCATATCATACATCAAAGACAGGGGGAGGGGGATTTTGTGGGCATGGAGATACCAGTTAGTAGAAGAGGTACATCTCATAAGCCAATTAAGCATCAAGATATGAAGTGAGTAAAATTACTTTTTTGGATACCCACTGCATATTTCTTATGTTCAGCATATTACACGAGAAGTCGCTTGAAGATTACTCACTTTGCAAGCTGCTGTATTCTTATTATAATCTCCATTTTACCTCCCAGGTTTTGTACATGGATTTTGCATAGAAGGTTAGAAAGAAGTTACTGATGCCACGTCTATCAATGTGTCATAAGTGAGGAATATGTTTGATCATGTCATTTGCTCTTCATTGCATGACATAAGAAGTCACTTGCTGATTACTTACTCGGCAAGCTGTTGTATTCTTATCTTTGGTTACCTCCCATGTTAAATTGTTAATTTTGCTTTGTTTAAACTACATCGACGTCAGTATGGAGCAAATAAGAAATGTCGTCCGTCACATAGTTGTCATTTTTGCAGTGCATGTGTCCAGTCTTTCCTTCCTTGCATTTGCTGTTGGGTTGCCGTGTGGCCCCATTTGCTGACACAAACTGGCATGAATAATAATAACGACGATGGTGAAAAGCGGGCAAATGCTGGAGGCAGATTGTCCAAAAAAATAGGGCTTGGGATTTTACATTCAAACGAAATCAGTAGATTAGGATAACAGCTAATAGGGGAAATCACTTCAAATAGGGTAGCAAATGAATTTCAGTTTTCAAATTTATTTTTGCATTTTATTTTGACATATTTGTTCCAATTCAACTATTGAGGTCTTGCATGCAGAACATACGGATGGCTTTCACCAACTAGAGGAGCGAACAATACCGCTTCCTGTTTTCAAGATATGAAAAATGTACAGTTTATGAAATTTGAAAATGCGGTATACGATGCTTGTCGTTCGTGGCTAATGCAATAGGATGTTTTGATTGCAAGACCTTGATAACTATGCACTGTATCAGTGTCTATGTATAGTAAATAAAAATCATAATTATCTCTTTCAGAAGTATCACTATGAAAGCTGTTACAGGCTTTACAGTGTAGGCTGTTCCTTTCAAAAGCTACACCCCCCTGTGGACAATACCAACAAATGTTACCTTCAAATGCTGTAGCAGGGAGTTCCAAGAGGGAGGGACGAAACACAGTGGCTCTGAAATTTTAACTCATTTGGTTAGAATAACTTTGCTACTGTCTTTTCAGTGAAATGTCAATAAGTTTTATTCGGTAAATAGATGCCTAAATATTCAGAATTCTGAAGTTTGTGGGGCCTGAAATTTTGTGCTGTAATTATGTTGCCATATGGGGGACCACGGTGTTTGAAAGGAATGGCTTATCTTTTGTAAACTTCTTGGGGTATTTTTTTTATGTTGGAAAAATTATTTTCTAACTTTAACAATATCATAACCTTTGGTCAGTCATTGGTCTATTAACAAAAGTTCTACTTGCCAACCAACAATGACAGTATTGTAGCTACACATTGTTTTTCGTCAGAGAGATTTTTGTTATGAAAATATGAAACACTACTTGTCCCAGAGAGTGATTATTGGGGTTTACAAATTGTGGACCTGTGTAAGCAACCTTGACAAAATTGGAGTGGGGACATTTTTAGTGTTGTCTGATCCCCTAGAGTAAAATGAAAAGGTGTAACCAAAAAGTATGGTAAATAGAAACGGGTTTTGTACATCAAAACTAGTCTGTACAATGTGACTTAAAGTGGCCAAATCAGACTCTACCTTGAAAAAGCAAAAGAAGTTCCAGTGCTGTTGTTTGATAATATAGCTTTGTTGATGACACACACAAGTTGATATTAAGAAAGCATGGCATAATTAAATGATACCCTTTGACAGAATACAGCGCATGATACAGCGAGTGCAAAGGGTATAATGTATTTAAGCCAAAAACATTGTGGCATTATTTCCAAAAAGCAATGCTGTGACATAACACCTACAGCTAGAAAACACTAGAATGATCTTGGACAATGCATTGTATGTGTTGCAGTGCCTAGGAATGTTTTGTCCTCTCGGTTTTGTCCTCTCGGTAATGCTCGGGGAACAAGGGCACAATAAGCTTTCTTAAGGGATTTGACGAATCATAACTAGTGAGTATTTTGTTTACACGTGTACAAACGTTCAGGTCTTTGTCTGGTGCAAGGGACTTATTGAAGGTGGGTGGTCCGATTGACAGCCTCTCCCAATTTCACCTCGTCAGAATTGAGATTTTGGTATCTGAAGCAAACTTGTATTTTCCTCATAGCATGAGGAAAATTTTAAGTGTGAGAAATGTTTTCTTTAGATGGTGTAAACAAACAAAAGGGGTCCATTTGTGATAACATATTTGCTTCTAATATCCAAACCATGGTGCAATTTTGCTCAAACTTTTGGAATCTCTTGGTTTTTGCCTCTATGTGAAGTAGGAAGTATGGAAAAAAATGGACCACCCACCTTTAAACCAGCACATATTTTATACTTCTGTGAAGTGCTGCTTTGAAACGAACTCTTGTGCTTTTTAGCTTTACTTGAACAAGTTATCTTTATTAGGCCATATTAATTATTTGTGTACCTCAAACTCTATTAGTCCATGGTGATTGTTTCAAAGCTAAGCTATTCTGAACTCCACTTGGGTCTGCATTAAATAGCCGCAGATTATCCCGAATTTGGTAGATCTGCACGTTAATAAAAACCTTCATGTTACGATCAAGCTTCTGAGCAAACGCAAGAATCCAACCCGTGGCAGTTTCTTAAAGATGAAAAAAAAAAAACTTGATCTTCTATTGTTGATGACAAAAACACAAATATTTGAATTTTATGATAAGAATAATGTAAATTTTAAGATTTTACTATGACCTTGGGGAGCTGGAACTGTTAAATTAATATGGCCTGGGTTGGTTGGTTCTTAATTTTTTGTGTGGTCGCTGGCTTTAAGTTGACCCAATTTAAATGAAAAATCTGGCCAGATTAGCATTCAATTTACTACTACTTTACTCATTGATAGTTCTTTATAAAAAAAAAAAAGGGGTCAGCATCAGAAAGGGGAAGGAAATGTCAAGTTGTACCAGTGATCATTTGCGTAGTAGTAAACTACTTAATTGTTTTTAATATGTATGGGATTCCTAAAGTAAGAGTCAATTAACTTGTGATATCACAGAAAGACTGCTTTTTGAGAACTGAGTGGATTGTATTTGCTTAAATTCTGATTCAAATGTTAAAACGGCTCTTTCCAGGCATACCTGTGTAAAAAGCATCGGTGTGGTAGAGTTTCATAACAATGTTGCGTTAAATACAGGTGGAGTTCACTCAGGAATATCTTGATGCCCACTCTTTTGGTAGTAAAGTTATGTGTTTTAAAGGTGCTTTTCCGATTATATACTACTCGATATGAGAGCTGGCATGGCATACACTCACACCAAGGTTGTGTGGAGGAAACAAACTTTGCATTTTGATGCGTAGAAAGCAAGAATGGCATATTGCAAGCCCTAATCATACGATTAAAACGATTTTTTTTTAAAACAGCATTTTTTTTGTTCTATGTTGGAATGAAATGGGATTTGAAGGCTAAAATTTCCAGCAGGACAGTTGAGAAAAATACAGCCCTTTATCTGAGTATCAATTCAATACTACTTCGATCAAAGACGATCGGAACACGCACCTGTAGTAATTGACTTAAAAACATGAGGAATCCATAGCATTTTAATACGATTTGATTTTCTGATCTTGGTCTTTTAAAAAGTTCACGAGACACTCTGGATGTCTGCAAATCTTTCTGAAATAACCTGCCAGAAAAGTTCCACACCCCTCAAATCTTGCCAAATTCTACCCCTGGGTTTGGGAGACCTGTAAACACAAACAATCAAATGTTATTTTTTTTTGTAACTGCTAGTACTGAAAGTGCAGCTCACAATTGTAGAAATTTGGAAAGAATCTCTATTTCTGCCGACACCCTACAAATTCGGCAACAGTAACAGATAAAACCCCATGTTTTAAAGGTGCCCGATTTTAAACTGTTGGCAAGAATCATAAATCATCCTCCAAAATGTTCGCTAACAAAAATAGTACAAGCATATACTAACTTAATGCCATTCTGCAGCTGATTGTGGGCCAGATATATCAAAGGGTTTTTTCTTACAACGTTGGGGACAAACTCACAAGTCAACCTAAAATCATGGTTGAGATGGGATTTTGGTATGTATCTTAAACAACAGTGATCAAAAGTTAAAACTGATGTTGGTCCGGCGATGGTATGAAACTGGCTAAAACGATTGTTTTTGTGCCATTCACTATTTTTTTCCCCCCATGAATGTAGTTGGCAGGTTGTATATATGTTAGTGACTTTAGTTTACTGTGATAGATAAATCTGCATTTAGATGTTTGTGCTTGGCATGATATTTTCGTGTGAGTACATGTCGTAAGTGCAATAGCTGCCATTGTGATTCATCTGTGTATACCATGTTTAGGATAACTCTCACTTTACTTTCCCTTAAACAGTGGCTCTTGAACTGGTTTCAAAGAACATTTCAAATGCCCTGGCCAAAGCCTGGTGTAATATACTCCCCACTAAAAAATCCGAACGATGTTGGAAATGCCATCAACTGCTCAAACTTGCTTCAAATGAACGACGCCAAGCCGCATGGATAAATCTCTCAAATCCACATCATGCTTGCTTCTCAATGCATTACGGACAGACAGGTCATAAGCCAACACATGACTCTAACAACGCTCTGGGCATGTATCTTACTAGATTCGGCTAATGTTGTGAGTATCCTTCGCAAAGGCTCCGTCCCAGTTTCCGAATCCATATAGCGCCAAAATTCACATGAAAGATGGATGGTACCCGGCTGATGTTCTACACTATATTCGGACGAAATCCGTTCAGTAATGGCTAAAAAATCAGTTGAAAATGGGTGGATGCTATGGAAATATACCGAGTTGTTTAGAACCGTTACTAACAAGCGCGTACAGCGTTGTGTGTTGCAACGGGCGTCTAACGCGATGAATCTGTATGCAGTACGCCTTACCATTCGCCTTAGGCAAAAAAGGTCAATAACAGTGTAGAAACAGGGAGTTAGACAAAGTAAAAAGCGGATGACTGAAATGTTAGACGGAAGTCTACGGGTACATGGAGTTTATAATATGAAAAAAGTAAGATTAACGGGATTCTGTGACGGGAAGTCAAAAGTGGGGGTTGTGGGCCCCCGCCTTGATGAGATAATTTTGTACGTGAGTTCAAGCGAGTTATGATGGAACTTTAGGTGCATAAGGGAAGTATATCGACAAAAGGTTTAAAAACCACAATTTATACTCGCTTATAACGGACCCTGAATTAGTCGACTTGTCTTATTTAAAAAAAAAAAAAACAGAACTACATGATCTACCGTATATGACGGAAAAGCATAACTTGAGTTATATAAAAGTTTAGAATACGGGATCTTTTATTTCGATGGAGGAGGATTGATACCTAAAGATAGCCGACTATCAGCAGTGTGAGGAGTTCGCTTCTGTTCAGTTGTCGCTTCTGTTTCAGTGATCGCTTTCCTTTCAATTGATCGCTCTCCCCCGTTCGCTCATCTCGCGGGCCCGCCAAGAGCTGCCCCCGCTATTATATAATTCACCTCACTACCTTTTTGGTTCCCCCCCCGCCAACGATTAGTTGGCAAAGTAGGAACTATAGAAATGCCCTGCGTCCGTGTTTGGTGTGTGCGTGTGTTGTGCGTGTGTGTGTGTCCCAGCACATATCCGGATCTAAGAAGTGTGGGTGTCCATCTTCGGCACATAGATGCTCTCAATATGCGTTGCTGGAGGTCAAGTGGGGGGGGGGTCATGTGACATAGGTCAAAGGGTCCAATAGGTCAAAAATAGGGTCATTTTTTTTAAATATGGTTGTTTTTGGTTATTTTACTTATTTATACATTTATATCTTTTGATCTAAGCAAGTATGGGTGTCCATCTTCGAACCATAGATGTCACCCAATTAGGCGGTGGATGAGTTCGGATGTGGGTCTGTGCTTGGGGTCAAAGGTCCAAATATGGTCAAAATAGGTCCAATTTGGTCAAAAATAGGATCAAAATTAGTTAAAGCCGTGTAAACACGATATCTTTTAATCTAGGCAAGTATGGGTACCCATCTTCGCAACCATAGATGTCACCCAAGTAGACGGTTGATGAGTTCGGAGGTGGGGCATGTGGCATGGTTTCAAGGTCAAATGCGGTCAAAATGATAACTTGCTATAAGCCTTGCCATTGTGACAGGATGATGAAACGTGGTGGGTTGTGGTCAACATTCCTTGCCGAAAAATTTGAAGGTCATTTCAAGGTCATGTGGGGTCTTCAAGTCAAATGGGAAATATTGCTTATAACCCTTGTAAAAATGTGGTATGATGATGAAACTTGGTGGTTTTTTTCAACATTCCGTGCCGAAAATTTTTCAAGGTCTTTCAAGGTCATGTGGGGTCAGTCAAGTCAAATGAATTAAAATTGCTATAGCCCTTGCATTGTGGGTATGATATGAACTTGGTGTGGTGTGGTCAACCATTCAATGGCCGAAAAATTGAAGGTCATTTCAAGGTCATGTCGGGTCATTTCAATTCAAACCACGTAAGGTAGGTTGGTAGCTGGATGACACTTGTGGGTGGTGGTCAGCATCATCAGTGCAAAAAATTTGAGGTCATTTCAGTCATGCGGGTCATCCAAGGTCAAATCACACTAAGTTAATGTGGTAGGATGATAAAACACTTGGTGGGTGTGGTCACATTCAGTGCTAAAAATTTTGAGGGTCTTTCAATGTCATGTGGGGTCATCCAGTCAAATCCATACACATGGTAGTATGGTCATGAAAACTGATAGTGTAAGTACGCATTCATTGCCGAAAATTTTTTGAAGGTCCTTTTCATCAACGTCGTGGGTGGTATCAAGGTCACTACCTCAACATGTGGTAGGTCAATGAAACTTTGTTGATGTGGTCAACATTTCTAAACCGAAAATTCTGAAGGTCTTTCCAAGGTCAGAGTAGTTCATTAAGGTCAAATAACTACAAATTTGTATGTCATATTGTAGTCAACATTTTATAACCATCAAATTGCAACTGCTAATGCAGAGCTTCATGGTTTGAGAACCACTTATTTCGATCACAATTCTCCCTGTGATCTAAAATTATATTTTCCCTCCATTTACTATCGAGACGGGCGGGGGACCTTTGCGGTTCGAGACCTGCCTTGTTAATACAGTAATTTATATCGTTCGGATTTTTTAGGCGGGGAGTATAGTTTTGGGAATTGATTGTACTTACTGACAAATGGCAGCTATGACCTGGCAACCCTTCTTGCACACACGAACTGTTAACTTGCATGCAATGCTAATATGTATTATTTCATGAAACATAACACATCTGCTTTTTTTTCTTTTTTTGTTTGTTGAATTTTAAAAACATTTTTGAGTGTAAGATGGATGATTGAACTTAAAAAATGTTTGCATTTTATTTTTTGGATGGTAATATTTTTTGTGATTGTTATTTATTTACATTTGTACAGATAGAAATGGCTATGAGAATTGGTATCACAAAATGGTGACGTGCATTGGCAGCTTTTAAAAAAGAACACTGTTTAGCATTGGAAGTTTTAACAACGATTGTGTGTTTGTGGTTTTGGGTAATGGCCTAAACAAATGGGATAATGCCTATGGACCTGTATTAATACTCTGGTTAATACTACATTAATTATGGAATCATGATGATTGACAAAAGTTGGACATGGTTGATAATGTTCTGTTAATACTGATTCATCAGCTTTTGATTGCCTGTATGATATTGTGACCCCGAGAGTGATTTGAACCAATCCCATAAGTCACTGCGATGTGCCTATACTTTACTATCCTCATGTTCAGAAAGTTTAAGAGTTTAAGAACCATAAGACCGTTACATACTAGTACGTTTGTGGACTAAAAGGAGTGGTAAAAAACAATAAAAAGGGTTCAATAGACGTTTAAGACCATAATAACATTACATACTAGTGCGTTTTGTGGCTAAAATGAGTGAAAAACATCAGGGTTTTTAGTGTAAAGAATAGAATTTTTGTGGGAAAAACTGACTTAATTGAGGTGAATTTGTCAAAACTGGTGCCTTGTCGGGAGTGATCGGTACACCCTCTATATTGACCCAAACCATCAGTCACTGGTCATTTGTATAAAGACAACTGTGGTTTGTTTTATTATTACAGAGCCAAAATATAAAAATCATCACAATGATGGAAATGATAGTGCAAATTTTCACATTGTTATTTTGGAAATAACATGAATGCAAACATGAGGATACTGGTACTTGGATTTCTAAGATGGCATTCATTTAATTGTGGAAAGTGTTCCGCATTTGCTGTTAAAACAAGGTTCTAAATGCATCTGATCTCATATTTTGGATTTTATGACTGGAACATTTATTATTACTGATGCTGTGGCAGCAAAGCATGAGATCAAACATGCATTAAAGGCATATCAGTGATTTTCTAAATCGAAATCGAAAAATTCATCACAAATCAGATTTTTGCATTTTTGAACGGTATCTTTACCTAACTGCATTCTCAGGTGCTGAACGGGAGGTGAGAACGGAGTGAGAAGTTCCTACAACCTCCGGATCCTCCTTTACACAATTGGATATTTTTTAGTCATTACTGTCCGTACAGCCAATACTACAACGTTTAATTGAAGTGAATTCAATCTCTGAACAAGTGGTTTTTCTTTTTCTGGTCAACTTTTCAGTTGGAAAATATCCTAATGGGATCCCTACAGACTTATCCCTTCACTTAAGCTATTCCCCTACAATTTTTTAAATATTTTTGTCTTTGTCTTCTCGGGATAAACCACGGATAGTGTCTTTATGTGTTAATCTTCCAAGCTACGCGATGAGTAGGGCAAGAGCTTTGACACCCATCCCCAGAAATTTCCCGTCGTTTTGCCCCCCGACCAACCAACATTTTTTCCCTCTTGAATGCCGAAATATTGCCCTGATGAAGTTTGTACCTTGCACACCATATACATTGACTAAAAATTGTCATTCGCCACTAGGTTTTGGTAATTGAACATACGTTACAAACGAGCATCTATAGCTTTCATTTTTTGTGTCGCCTACAAGAATTGCAGAAGGTGAACGTTTCTCATTCGAGAATTAAAAAGTCCAATTGTTACAGAACTTCGAGTCATAGATGCCCCTTGGGAACTTTTATATAATGTGGTCAAGGGTCACATACCATGGTCAAGGGTCACATACCATGGTCAAAGGTAATATGAGGTCAAGTTATAAAATAGGAGTGAAGGAAAGGCGACACTTGGGGTTCGAGAACCGCTTGTTATCGTTATTTTCCTTTTTTTCCCTTCATTTTTTTAATTACAGAAAGAAGAAAATGCAACTCGAACCACTAATTATGCAAAATAAGAGTCCTTTTTCTTTCTGGTCTGGTCAAGGATCAGTCCTAGTTGAATGGTTTGATCTAGTTTGCCCCGCTCGTTTTTAATCCTCCAAACTACCTCTGCATGCATCTTGCAAACAGATATGGCCTCTGATATGTACCGTAAATAAAAAAAAAAGCTGCTTGAAAGCATTTACTGTTCAAAAATATATGGTGGCAGCAATTTTTTTGGCTTCATGATAGCTCTGTAGTGATGGTCTTGCAGGTCCAGGGGCAGTGTCCTAACTAATCAGTTGTTTTGGAGTTAACATCTTTTGAGTCATGCTAGGGTAATAAGTTAATGGTATTGTCTGTTAGTGATACAAGATGTGTTCATGCTCTCAGGTTATTCAAGTTAGGGTTATTGATAGGCATGAAAAGCAGCAGGCAGGGTTGGCTTTTAAAACCCAGAGGCAAATAGGTTTAAAAGCTCATGCTTCTGACTAGGGTATGTTCAAACATCACTGAAGTGGTGGTGCACCTTTGCAAGTTTGCCTCTGTTTAGTCGCCTCTGCCTTTTTGCTTGGTTTCATTTGTTCAAGGTGTACACAATTAGAAGTCAGCTTTACATTTGCATACAGAAAAGACATTTAATCCATATGTTGTACAAAGTTATTGTGTATATGCTACATACATAATATGTAATAAAAGTTATTGTTTAAAAACAAAACATTGGGTGTATATACATTGTATCATTGTACATATCATTTGTATGTACGAGTTCATCAGTGCTGAAGCCAAAAGACAATACACAAGCTTCCACAGACTCAATCCCTGCGGTATAGTTCATTGACTACTGTGTAAATATCACACTAAAGTTTGACCCATTGTTTTCTGGGTACAAATTACAGTGCCCAGAATACATAAGGTCAGACTTTTGGAAGATGACATCTATAGGTCATTGAACTCAGCGGTTGGGGATGAGGATGTGGGTGCTTGTAGCAATTCCAGTTTGATTTCTCATCTATACTGAATCAGCTGTTTAGTTTTGCCTTGGCAACATAGTTTACTGGTAGTAAGTGCAGCTAAAGTTATAACTTATTTTAGGATAAGACTAGCATTGTGAATTTTGACACTGAATACCTTGAGCAGACTACCGAATCTGGCAACAGTATAGTAGTCTACAGTATATTGGGCAAAATTATTGGGTGGGTAAATGTTGCCCTTATACCAGCAACATCACAAGTTTGCCACATGGCAACCTTCGTCCATTTTTTGTCCGAAAATGGATAATTTGCAATATTGTGACGTCTTACAGTTTGGCACAACGAGTTTCTTTTGGTACCGTGTGGCAGCTGTCTGTGTGTGTGGTAAAAATAATAACCCTGCACTTACTGGACTCATGCATGCATTGATCAACTTAATGCATTGTCAGAAGAACCACTGGCCCAAGACTCACAAATTGTACACATATTGACTTAAACCCATGATATACTTCCAGTCGCAGTGAGCGATTTCTGCACGTGAGCATGCGTAACACTTGATCTTGGGTCAAAATCCGGTATTGCACATGCCAATCGCTCCCTGCGACTGGAAGTATATCATGGGCTTTAAAATCACCCTTATGTGACCTCTGACCCATTCACAAACCACAATGGCAAATGATACCAGTTCCGGGGAACTTGTATATTTTATATTTGGAGAAATTAGTGCATTTGACATCTCCCTCAACAAGGAACTGCAATCAAGAAAAGAAAAAACAAAATGTGTCCTAATTTCCATGACACAGTTGAGTTTGATATATTTCTGTGAACACTATGGCTGGTATTCTGAAAGGGAGTAACTTTAGACCAGGGTTAGTCCTACATGAGTGGACCATCTTTCCTTCCAACATGCTCTAAAAGTACTGTAACAGGTGAGAAAAATCCTCATGGATGAGCTGTTCTGGCCCATTCATGAGGAATTTTCTCACCTGTTACATTTAACTTTCACAGTATTTTGAAAGGAAGAAAAGGTCCACTCACATAGGATTAACCCTGGTTTAAACCCCGGTCTAAAGTTAGACTTCCTTTCAGAATACCAGCCTATAGTAGCAATGGGTAGCCACATTACATTGCAACACAGAAGTAGCAGCCTCAGTAAGCATGCATACACTCATCTTTCTATAGGCCTGTGACAGTGTGTGCAAGTTGGGACTGACTTCAGACAAATAAAAAGGAAACGGTTCCTGCATATTTAGCACTGAACAGATCAGTGTTTTCATTGAAGACATCTTAGGCATGTTTGTACAACAGGAAATTTCTGTACAGGGTACTTAAAGGTCCATGGCCCGATTGCAAGTATAGCCTCATCCAACCACGATTTCACTGGAAGTTGTCAAAATTTTGGTGTTGGAAGAAAGCTGCTTTTTTCATTTACCCTGTGAAATATTAGCACTGAAAGTTGTTTATCACACACATCACTCCCACCCCACCACCACCCCATTTCACTCCACCCCACCTAAGGCCAAACAAACTTTTTCTTTCCTTTCCTTTTCTGGATAAAAACTACCATTTTGCCCAGCCATAATCAAAAGACAGGGTAGTGACCCACATAAAAGTATCAAGTAGTCATTAATGTGTGTCATGGGAAACCTACATGACAAGTGACAGTGTGTGCTGTACAAGGTTAATGACAATAGAGGTTATCTGTGTTTCAGATTAGCGGCCATCTTTGAGGGAAAGTAATCTGAGAACTATACATTCACCTGCTTTGCACCTGGACCACATTGCATTTGTCTGGGTGAGTGTATTGTTGAACCCGCGAAGATGGCCGCTAATCCGAAACACGGATAGCCTATTTGATTTCATCCATTTCCCATTTGGTCAATGCTCATAGATAAATAGCCATGTTCACACGGTCATAAAACTCCCAAGGGTTTGAAATTCTGGAGGTGAAAATTCCAATCAGTTTACTGAACTTCCAAGTTGTTT
This sequence comes from Ophioderma brevispina, assembly GCA_023653785.1. NCBI lineage: Eukaryota > Metazoa > Echinodermata > Ophiuroidea > Amphilepidida > Ophiodermatidae > Ophioderma > Ophioderma brevispina. Next base: position 34,750 of record JAMKCH010011427.1, read on the forward strand.
CCACACGATGGCCGAAACTCTGAAATCTTCCCCCTGAAAATTCTCCTCCGCTTCTCATTCGCTCTTTGCACGGTTTCGCCATTTGCGGGGAGAGCCTCGGACTGGCAACAATATGAATGGGAGCACTTACGCAATATTTCAATCAGGTTCGATTGTTTCTAAACAAAACTGATGGCCTTGCAAGAGGTGAATGCATTATTATGTAACACTCATCTATTCCAGTGTTAGTTCGAGGCTCTACCTGCAAATGGCGAACCGTGCAAAGGGCGAATATCGGAGTTTAGACTGGACGTCAACATATCATAAGCCATGTACTTTTGCGCGCATATTCAAACACAGAAATTTGTCAACAAAGATGATCTTGCGAGATCACCTATCCCCCGAAGCTGTCCACACGGTACAACACTCCAAAGCACTCTGGAGTGTTATCGGAGTTTTAGCTTCACTCCCATTCTAACTCTGAATGCATCCACACGTTCAAAACCCCCGATCGACACTCCGGAGTTTCGGCCTCCGTGTGGACCGGACTAGAGTTGCAATTTAGGGGTTACAATAGAGACACTATGAGTTACAATATGCTCATCCACCAAGGACACAGTTCAGTGGGTTGTACTTATACATACATTGACATCAATTGACCTTTTGTTGATCGTGGGTATCATATATCATGCCCAAAAAACCAGGGGGTGTATTTTCTAAATACATTGGTGAATGAAAGCTACTGAACAACTGTGCCAAGGGAATTGAGATTTACTAGCTCATAGTGAGAGGTTAGAGAGAGGTTAGAGTTGGTTTATGGTAAAAAATTAGAGCGGACTTTTAGAGTAGATAACAGTTACGATTTTTAGCAATATTGGCAAGGGACAAGGTGGTTAAATGGATGAATAAACAAAATCCAAGTAAATCCTATTCATGGTGAGTACAAGCTATTAAAAATACTTCGTTGCCCTTTTGTTTTTATCATTTCTTTAGGTATTCTAAGGATTCATGTAATGGTGACAAAAAAACTACTTAACCAAAATGTAATAATTGCATCATTAGCACGACTTAAAAGTGGGGAGGGGATAGCATTTAAAGATCATGAGTGTACTTCATTACTCGAATTCCCATCGGATTAAAGTCAAGTGATGGATGAAGCATTTGTCAAGTCTGTGCATATAGTAAGATATTATTTTATCTCCCGAGCAGCTGGGCAGTTATTTAAGTTTGACAAAACATTAAATTTTGTTGGCTGCAAAAAAGTAACAAAATACAGAGGAATATTTTCAGTTGATCCTGTCCAAAATTGTTGGTATTTTTTTATTTTAATTTCAATGTACAGTCTTTAAGATATTGTCCATTTTGTAAACATTAAATAGACAATTAGTGCCAGGATGGTTATTTTGAGAAAAGTTGTGCTGCTCTTGCCTTTATTTAGTTAAAAGTAGTTATGATTTGTGTGCAAATTGTAAGCTAATGGTTGCTGTTGGAAGATACATTTGATTGTCTATTGACATCAAAAACTTGGTGCATTGTTAGCTTTCTGCAGATGCCATCCTCTGACTTAAGAAACTAAGCAGTATTAGAAAGGTTCATTGAGGTTATCATAAAAATGTAACTGAAGGTAAACACGTGGTTCATGTTGGCTAAGCCACACGTTTTATGAGAAAAACAAATTTGTTTGGTACCTCTTCGGTTAAATGTATTAGCAGCGATATTGCTGGAGAATCGAAAAATGTGGAAATGCATTTGTTTTAACTTAAAAATCAGCGGATAGTTGGTACCAATTCCATATAACGGCCTTTAATGTAGAAACAAACCACCACCAAATAGTGAAAAATTGAAGTACTAATAGACATACAGCATGACGTCGCAAAATCTACAATAAACAGCTGTTTGTGGTTTACACTAGCAGAGAATAAACAAAGACATAAGTTTGTTTTGGATGGTGCACAATATCCGCTTAAAATCTGGGATCTTCACTGGAGGAATTGCTTTTTGTGATCTCAAGTCGGCATTTTGGTACGCACATATAGAATTAAAGAATCCGATAAAAGTACTGCTTGTCTTTAATTACACGGATTTTTCAAGCCAACCACTTGCAGGTTATGTGCATATCCATGCATGCATATCCATGCCAGTAACAAAAATACAAAAAATGAATTTGATTTTTTTTTCGATGTTCGGATTAACGCTGCTAATCCCTTAAGAATCGCATTATCTTTGAAGAGGTTAAGTGTATGAAAGCTAGCCGTCTCAAGGGAATATCTCAAAATGCACAGTTGCTATTATGTTAGAGCAGTGGTTTCTGTGGGCTGACTTGCCTTTTAATTTATAACTTAGAGTTAATTACCATTTTGCTTGGTTCTCCCATGGATAGTGATTGTGTGGCATTAGAATAACTTCAAGGGCTTAAATTTTCCCCAGATATCTTGCATACCCTTGCTTTTTGAATCTGGACAGTGTTCTGCACTAGCTAATGACAGACACTTGATTACACTTTGATCATCACCAATAACACAGTTCAGTGGGTTGTACTTATACATTCATTGACAATGAACTGAACGTGTGTGATCTGGGATCATAGATCATACCCAAAACCAGGAAGTATTATTTTCTAGATCTGGTGAAGAAGTACTGAAACTGTGCCAAAGGAATTGAGATTTTACTAGCTCTAGGACGCAGACCATTCCATGGCAAAGTCACACTATTGTAAGTGGCTTACAAAAGATGGTATCCTGCTCTATGCTAAGCAAGATGCAGCCGCAAAAAGGTACTGGTAGTACTCCCGAGTTGAAGAACCCTGTGGATGGAGTTCGATTATAAGATGTTGATTATTTTAAAGGTGATCAAATATTGGTAATATCTGCTGGAAGCGCTTTTGAGTTTGAACATTTTATGCTTAAAAAACTACTAATAAACATTAATAAATGTCAGCAGTCGCGTCAAAGCACATAAATGATCAGTAGTATGTAGAAAATTGTGATCCCAGTTATGGCTTAGTTTGTGTTGAGTTTTTAAATTATGTTTATTATGTTGATCTCGCCGATTTTGCTCAAGCTTGAAGTAATTCTCCCATTTTGCAATGCAGTCCACACTGCCACCAGTTATCCTTGCCAGTCGACATCACCGCCCAACCTTCCATTGATGACCCCACACGCAAAGTGTGTATTATTATGTTGAAAACAACTCAATGAAGTGTCTGTGATTAATAGAAAGCAAGGTTACTATTGTAAATAGCCGTTTAGTGTGAATTCGCACGCAACCGACCATTATATTGACACCAATGATCAGTGACTGTTCTGTTTAATATTTGTATTAAGCGTGCTCTGGATGTTGACTTGTTTCCTCCTGTATTCATTGGATAATCATTGGCATTGCTCCTAATTGTGAAATGGGAGAATTGTTACAAAAGGTTGTAGGGAATTGCAACTCCTGGTATTGTACACTCTTTGACTAATGCTACCGGTTAGATTACTCCATCCCTTGTGCCTTTAGAATGCAGGTTGAAGTACTAATGGAGAATTTGGGCATGGTTGACCTAGGAACTTGAACTATTTTCCTCTACTTAACCATTTTCTTTTAAGTTAGTCAATAATATTATTGTCTCTTGCAAGGGTATTAGTACTGATCCAAAATAAACGCACTGACTAATTTTTCATCAGCATAGTCATGTGACCTGTTATCTTTGTTCAATTAAGTGCTGAGATGTTTTCTGTAAAATTGTTGGTAGAGTTTAATACATACTGAAACACCCAGGTTAAAGGTCAACGTCAATTTACACCCTCTTATGTCCCAAAGGCACATTTTATAATACTGCCACCTTTTTGATCGAGATCTCGATCACCTGAGCACAGTAATGTTACCACTTAACGCATAAGGGGTTTGCACACACCTTCCGTTAGTGCATAAGGGGGGGCTCCTAGGGACCCATTCATTATTTAACCACTTTCCCAAAAATTTTAGATGAAATCCACCACATGGTAGAAGACATCAAAGACATCAACAATTACGAAATAAAACTGAAAAAAATTGTTCAGTAAGGAAATTAGGGGACAAAACATGATTTTATTTTGCTGTCAAAATGTCAAAAACTGACCTAATTTCGTTGGTTCTGCATTTTCTACGGCAACTGATTCACCTAGACTTTTTGCTGATTGCTTTAAATTGGTGAAGAAATGAACTATAATTTACATATTAAGCACAAATAAAATGTCTCGTGCCATTTTTAATATTTATTTAGGTTTACTACTTTGATAAAATTTACCATAGGTTCCTACAGTCAATCGCTATAACCGATGATATAAAATATTATGACAACAATGGCCTACTATACTTTCCTAGAATTTTTTGATTAATTATTACTTATTTATGTCACTAGGTGTAAATGCATTATTAAAATCAGAATCACAGTACCTCTATTAAGAATTTTTATTTTTGTCATGGGCACTTCCGTTATGCATAAGGGGGGGGGCTCCTAAGGGACCCATGCTAATTAACACAAAAACGACGCGATGGATTTGAATTTTTTTTTGCACCAATGCAGCGCAACTAACAGTTAGACAAATAACAAAAAATACTAAACAATATATTGCCGCGTTAAAAAAACGGCCGGCTGAAAAACAAAACCAAAAATGGGTACTATGAACCCCCCCTTATGCAGTTAAGTGTGAAGATGTGTCACCATTACAGCATCGTGTAGGTTGCCATCCGGTTTCATAAAGTTAATGTTTAAATTAATTTCACAGGGCCTAACTTTAGTTTTTGATTTGATAAAACATCTCCATGTACACATTTTCGTGTAGGGTAAGATGGCTCATATTTTCGAAGAATTGGCAATCAACACATTTTTGTTGATTTTGGTCTAAATGAAACAATGTGTGTCACAAGTGACTTGTTGACATCACAAAGAATTAGGGCATGTAGTGGTGAAAGCATTGCTAATGCAGCAGGCTAACACGTGTGGCATGGCAGCAATTAATGAGGTGGAGGCAATGTTAATGCATCAGGCTAACAAGTGCGCACGGCATCAGTATGAGGTGGAGGCAATGTTAATGCAGCAGGCTAACAAGTGCGCACAGGCATCAAGTATGAGGTGGAGCAATGCTATGCTGCATGCTAACAGTGCTCACGGATCAATTATGAGGTGGGGCAATTTAATGTGCAGTCTAA